>RWGY01000320.1:0-67211 GCA_007726485.1 Eragrostis curvula | reverse complement strand
AGCGACGGATCGACGGGGTCCGGCAGCCGGGAATGGGCGGCGCGGTATTTGCGCCGGCTGGCTGGAGGTAGACGACGGGCGGTGGGGCCCGTGCGTCAGCGACAGAAGAGAGGGAGGCAGGCTGGCGCGGACTGGGCCGGGGAGTTGGGCCAGGATGGGCTGCCGCGGGAGAAGGAAAGAAAAGAGGGGAAAGAGAAAAGGAGTTGGGCCGGCTGGAGATTCGGCCCAAGATGGGTTTGAAAAAGGAAAATGATTCAAACATTTTCCAGAATTCGAATTTGAAGGGATTTCAATTTTGAACAAAAGCAAAAAGCAATCAAGCATTCAAAATGAAGTCAATAAAATCCAGAAATGCATAGGATTAGTTTTGTTCATGATTTCAACTTGAAAATTTTTAAAATTGAGGTGGTTTGGCTAACTTTAAACATACACTTTATTTTAATTTTTTTCAAATTCGGAAATTTTCAAATTTTTAGTGAATTTCGAATGAGGGCAAAAATTGGGGTGTGACATTTCTTCCGTACCTTCTAGCCTACCGTCAAAAACGACTTCATCAGCCTCCTCGCTGCTTACCTCAGTTGTGACCTTGACCTGGATGGGATCAACCACACTCATCCTCTACCCTAAGAAAACCGGCGTCAGAATGGCTGATATGACCAAAATACTGGTACCTGCCGGTATGACCGAAACTGTGAACCGTGGTCTCAATCTCCCCGGACGCAGCATCCTTGATGACTTGCATCGCCAGGGAAGAATCGACCTCGTTGTTTTTGGTTCGGAGGGGAATGGAATCTGACAGGGACACAAAGGACGTGCGGGATATCATGTTAATTTCTTGTCAAATAGGCAAGTGACAAAACTACCCTAATAAACCAATGGCTATATTAGCTCCATATCAGTATATATCTAGTATCAGTGTAATGTACCATAATGGTTCTCTTGTTTTGTGCCTTCGGTTTGCTCCTTCCCTCATCGTCATCAGTGTGCAAAGTAATCCAAAGGTTCCTAATAGATGCCGGCCAGCATAGGTTACTTTATTCCAAACCATCACTTTGTGCCTTGCCTGGGTCATTCTTTAAGAGCAGCTGGAAGATTCTTCGTTCTCTGCTGGCTCTTATTCCGACGGCAAATGCACAATTAAACAAAAATATATTAACTAAGGTAATAGAGGGGGCCCTTGTTCATCGCACGTGGGAGAATTTATATGTTTGATATACTATTTCCAGCATGCCAATCATTATATAGTGTCCCTAGTGGACTTCATCCACTGTACTCTTTTCCTCATTACTTCATGTGCCAGACATAACATTACAGGGAAGTACCAGCCTGGCAGGGATTTTTATATCAGCCAAAATTTCATCTGTTTCGGTGGACACTGAAATAGGCCCATTTGATACAATAAAATTAATAAGGATTTGAATTTTGATGGTTTAAGTACCACAGAGTTTAACCAAATCATGTACATACGGGCAGGATCATCGAAACGGGTGTCTTTGCGACCAGGTAGTAACAGGGGTCGAATCCAGCTACGAAAGGCGGCACGCTGGCTCAAAGCAGCTACGAGCTGCACTACCAAAAGATGCCCGCGTTCCCAAGATCACACATGAGAAGCGAAAGTGCAAAAAACACAGCATATTCAGACAACGTGCATGCATGTATCAAATCCCACTTTAGTTTCAGAAGCTCATGTTCAGACTCCAGAAGATTGGACCTGGGTACTTACATAGCAAGCACGTACATGATGTCGCATGTACGCGTATAAACATACAAGGAAGCGTCAGGCGAAGCAAGTTGGAAGGGCTTTGAGAAAAGATGACAGCCTATCTGGTGCGCTCAAGATTCGCAACTGGTGCATGCATTCGCATGCACGTGAAAAGTCCAGATGGTGAAAGTAATAAGGCCCAGCTGGTTAAGGAGGTCCTGGCCGGTGTATGACTTCGCCCGAAGGCTCAGTTTGGGGACAGTCATCTTTCGCTGATTTACTCACCTTTTTTTTTGGAGAAACTCGCTGATTTACTCACTGCCGTTTCAGATGGTTGCATTTAATTCCAAAGGCCCATGTAAAATCGACCGAAGGTCCAAGTTCGACCGAAGGTCCATCGAGCTACGCTAGCAGGATGCGGCCGAAAGCACACTAATCAAGCATGAGAGCAAGCGACGCCAGCATAGACCCGAATAAAGTTTCTGCTGCACAGCGGGGCCCAGCTGTCATAAACTAGAACGGTAGCCAGTCGATATCAAGTATTGCTAGATAGAGTTATGAAGGACAGGCAGCTTCAAGCAGCCACGTGCGACCAGCCCTTCGGGACGGTAATGCAAAGGCTGGTGGAAGGACCCTCAAGGAAATATAATTCCCATCAACAAACAATGGTCATATAAGAAACAAATTTCGTCCCAAGTTCGAACTTCTGCGTCATCAGAAAGCTAGAGTATCTAAATTCAGAGAGCTCCGAAGAACAAGGGAGTCCAAGTGACGGCAATATATATTCAGAGGGAAAATCTACGTCCCAAAAACTCGGAAGCCAAGCAAAGTGGTGTACGCAAAAGTGGACTCAACACAGATCTGAAGAAATTTCTTGAAGATGAGCAATGTTCATCAGCAGATAAGATTCTTCTAGGAGAGCCCTAACGAATTGTGGTCTGGCCACAAATCGATTTCCTAACTTTTCAAAGTGTTTGCGTCTTACATGCATGGCATGTCGAAACATGGGCCCAACTTGATACAAAAAGAGGCAAGGGCTGTGGTATCGCATTCTTGACTAAAAAAGGCGGAAGGTTTTCATCGGCAAGATGAGAATGACAGCGACGCATCATGGCTTAATTCAAAAAATTTAAAGTACCATGTGTTTCGTACAGTGGCGAAGCTAGAGTTCTTAACACCCGAGTGCAGACCTTGCTTAATTCGCCTCTGCAGCAGCTTAGTGGTGCACATTTTTTGCCTAAGATTGTGCACATAAGGTAGAAACTGAATGATTATAACTGAAATTTGTTTGAGACCCTGGTGCCGGTGCACCACGGTAGCCTCACCTGGCTTTGCCAGTGGTTTCGTAACAAAGTCTCAAAAGTATAGTAGCTCTGCTCGGGGCTTTGCCTTAGAGTAATCTGCGAAGTAGTAAATACGCTCGGGGCTTTGCCTTAGTATGCGATTTACAAAAGTCCCAAAGAATCAAAGTAAGTAAGGTTGGAGCATGTTGTGCTTCGAAACTGGTTATACACAGGGCTTTGCCTTTGTGTATGGATTATGAAAGTCTAAAGAAGCATGTTTACGATTTGGCCGAAGCATGTTGTGCTTCAAAATCAGTTACGGTCCGAGGTTTTGCCTTCATTGTCAAGTTACAAAAGTCCTAAAGGATCAAAGAAAGTGCGAAATGTCTCTGGGTTGGTAAAAGTAGAGTAGCTCTATCCGGGGCACTGCCTTAATGATATCTACAAAGAAGTAGTTTGGTCCTAGTAATGGCTATAAAAGAAGCAGTAATAACGGAGAGTTCAAACTCTAGTCATCTGCAAAGAATCAAAGAAAATACTCACCTAAGAGCAATGCCTGGAGTGCGAGTGCGAAAGAGGAAATGCAGTTAGAGAGCTCTTGAATCATCTGCGGAGAACTAAGAAATGTATACCGAAAGGGCTTGTTCCTAAAAGGTGACACCGAAGGGTTGCTCTGATCAAGTTGTCACATTTTCAGTGTTAAGAAAACATGTGCCGAAGGGCTTGCTCCTAGAGATGAGGTCGAAGGGCTTGCTCCACAAGCGTAAGCTGGCATAATAGTGTCTCAAACTCTGGCTCTCAAACGACGCTCAAAAGGGAGTGGGAAGGGATATTGGGTATACCCAATTATCCCGAAGGTTTGATCGTCGCTTGAGTTTAGAGTTATTTTTGTAAAATAAGCATATATTACTATGCCAGTGACTTCTATTGTTCTTGAGGTGCCTTTTGAACCAGGATACAGAACTAAGACATGCCAAATGACTCATAAAGGTTTTGAGTGAAGAAGACGAAGCTTCAAGACATGATCCAAGAATTAGGAAACCCTAGGAACCTTTTGTAAGGCAAGACTAGGTTCACGTACGCGCCCTTTTTTCTCTAGCCCTGTTTTTCCCACAGGGTTTTTGGGGTAGAGTTTTTAATGAGGCGTACGCGCATCGATGTCTTTGCTTAGAAGTGTTAGATAGGTTGTTGCCCAATTCTAGTTTGTCATCCGCTCACTCCGTTGTTCCATCAGACCTCGCAGGTGAAGGGCTGATATTGGAGGAATGGGCCAACAACCTCAAAAGAGGCCCATGAAGGCATGCAGCCCACCAACAAAATGGAGAGCTTCGGGTGAACAGTAATGACACTGGATGAACAGTAACATCTTTGGACGAACAGTACCCTTGGGTGAACAGTGAATCCGAAGGGTAATTCAGGAAAGAAGATGATTCGAAGATGGTTAACAAAGGAATAGTAGGGGTAAAATGGTCTTTGTACATTGAGGTCTGAGGCGGGTGGACTCTATAAATTGCTGCTAGGTTATGAGGATGCAAACATGATTTACATTATCTAAATTTGGTATAATAGTAATCAGATCATACATAAATTTATCCTTGGTGCATGAACGTAGAGGTTGTTTGAGTTCACCTATTGTTATAAATTTTGCATTTGTCGCTATGATCTAGCACGTATTCTATTATCAACTCATGTTGTACGTTTCCCACTATCCAACATTATTATAAGAAGCTGCACCATACGCATACAATTTCATATCTTAACTAATGACCAAGGTTTTCAACGTATGTAGTATGTAAACGTATATTTGTAGTTGCTTAATAAGAAAATAAAAGTGAAGGATGTCATTTTCCCTATACGGACCAAACAAATTTGGTTGCTAGGAGTAGTCACCAAACATGTTCACAGGGTGGGTGGTCAATGTAAAACATGACTCTTATATAGGAGTAACGCCCTTCTCAAGGTCACTTCATCATTTTAATATAGAACCCTAATACTTCTGAGTGTATTACAAATATATCTTACGAAAACAAACAAAACAATTAGCAGTATCCTAGGGACCAAAGTCCAATCGCACCACCGTAGCCTCCTTGTTTGAATCTGATCGTTTTGCATGGATGCATGCAGCACGCCTCGATCTAATCAAATAACCATGCAGGACAATTATACTTCCCTATTCTTAGCCCCCTGATTAATTTGCTAGTGTTTCCATCGGTACACAAATAACCATGAAGGACAATTACCGAGCTGTGTAGCTTATTAAAGGTGGACTGCAACGTGAGTTAATTTTTTCGGATGAAAATATACTTAATGTTTAAACTCATGCTCCCAGCGTACAAACTCCTTTTTCTTTATCACGCGTGCAGACTCCTTTAGCTTTTCTTTCCACATATTTTTCTTTTTTGGTTTTTGTTGAAGGGGTAGGGTTATTTTAGACAGTTATTTTGCGTAATGGCAGTAGTGGGTAATTTTTTAATATATATGAGGGGTAGTTGCTTTATTTTTTCGATTAACGTGGTAATTTCTGGGCCTTGAGGATTAACGTGAAAGCTTCTTTTTTTTGTTCTTTTATTAATGTAATAGATACCCAATGCTTATCACCTCCATAGGGCGCTTGGTAGACATAATCAATAACCTTGATACGTA
Organism: Eragrostis curvula; assembly: GCA_007726485.1. Classification (NCBI taxonomy): domain Eukaryota; kingdom Viridiplantae; phylum Streptophyta; class Magnoliopsida; order Poales; family Poaceae; genus Eragrostis; species Eragrostis curvula. Next base: position 61,583 of record RWGY01000320.1, on the reverse strand, counting down.
GGGTAATCACTCATTGAATTGATGCACTAGACATCAACCAAGGGACAGATTGGCCGGAGAGAGGGGAATCCTTATGATCTGAGGAATCAGGCGTTGCCACGAAACGTAATGCATTGGTCTAACTTATGTCTTAACGTTCGACTCTTCGTCTCGAAGAGGGGAAATACGGTGGACAATAGTGCCGCATTCCTAGATAAGGATTGTGGTGGCACAACGGCAATGTGCGTACAATTCCATGAAACTTTTTTCTCTACTTACGGTCGTGCACATCTATCCATGATCTGAGAACCCTCCAATTTATTATTGTTCCTTTGCTATTTCATTTTTGCTTCGTCAATTCCTACAAGCTATTTCTTAGTCTTTGTAATTATTTTAATTTCTCCATGTAGTTAATCATACATCACGTGTCTTAATACTTGCCTATGTTACATAGTTGTTATGGTAACAGAGTTGCAGCTATTTTCAGACGGCTTGTTAACCTTGGCTCCTTTTGGTTTTATAACCTCAATACTCCTTGGGGGAAGATTAGATACTACGAACCTGCCCTCTTACATGGTGTGTATGACATGTCATTGCCTGTGAGCCACTTCTACTGCACCTGAGATACCTGAATGCCCAGGACAGTTGACCAGCTGCCGCCCCGCAGCTTGGCTGCAGCATTGCGGCATTAATCCAACAGATGCCGGGGCTCCACAGTGGCTTCCCTCGTCACCTCCCTCATCACCGGATGGATCTGCACCTGCTGGGGCACCTCCTAGGGCTCCTCGAACTCATTGAGTGATGATGAGGACTAGGATGAAGTCCAATCCCTCTAGCAGCACTAGAAACCGGCCTTCAGGCCAGCCCATGATCTCCACAAAATAATAGTCCTTGCAATAGGTTATGGATGGTGTACTACAGCTTGGCCTGATTGCAAGATCTGGATAGGAGGCATTCATTATCCTGAATGATGGTGAGAGGACAGAGGTGAGAGAAAGACCTCCTGCATCAGGGGCTTGATCTACATTGGGGATTGAAGAAAGTGGGCGCAGGGAGGGCAGGGAGCGGAACATGAACGGGTGGCAACCACCACCGTGGATTTTCAAAAAGCATATGATAAGATAAAGTGGCATGCTACTTTTCATATGTCGTCTAGCAATAATGGTTATTGCTATAAGAGTGTCTGCATTCGATCGGAGTCTCGGCAGAGGCTTGTTTAAGGATGAAATCAGTTTGAGGTAAGCATGGTTTGCTTGCAACACGTACTACAGGATAAAATACCCTCTTGATGACTAGCTCCAATGAAAGAACAACCCAGAACCTGAGAATAACGTTGATGCACGACTGCTGGTTTGATGTGTCAGAGTATCCGTTTGCTATTCAAATACGGGACTGGTCGATATTGAGTACTAAGCAAGGTTTTCAATTTCATTTTGAGAAGAATTTCGTCACTCATTGAAAGGGACAAAATTTCAGTTATCTCATCCAAATGTTCAAATCGTTTGAGTGAATTTTGTTGAAGTGAATAAAATGAATGACCTCAAACAAGCCCAGGTTCGCTGATATGGTTAATCCTCACGCATGCGAGCGACAAGTCACGAGTTCAAGTTCTTTTTTGCCATGGGGCCAACATGTTAGCGACAGAAATATGTGTGAAAAATGGTGGCCCAGGGGATTCGACCCCTGTTGCTCCCAGGTCGCAAAGACACCCGTTTCGATGATCCTGCCCCTATGTACATGATTTGGTTAAACTCTGTGGTACTTAAACCATCAAAATTCAAATCCGTATTAATTTTATTGTATCAAATGGGCCTATTTCAGTGTCCACCGAAACAGACGAAATTTTGGCTGATATAAAAATCCCTGCCAGGCTGATACTTCCCTGTGATGTTATGTCTGGCACATGAAGTAATGAGGAAAAAAGTACAGTGGATGAAGTCCACTAGGGACACTATATAATGATTGGCATGCTGGAAATAGTATATCAAACATATAAATTCTCCCACGTGCGATGAACAAGGGCCCCCTCTATTACCTTAATTTATTTTTGTTTAATTATGCATTCGCCGTCGGAGTAAGAGCCAGCAGAGAACGAAGAATCTTCGGGCTGCTCTTAAAGAATGACCCAGGCAAGGCACAAAGTGATGGTTTGGAATAAAGTAACCTATGCTGGCCGGCATCTATTAGGAACCTTTGGATTACTTTGCACACTGATGACGATGAGGGAAGGAGCAAACCGAAGGCACAAAACAAGAGAACCATTATGGTACATTACACTGATACTAGATATATACTGATATGGAGCTAATATAGCCATTGGTTTATTAGGGTAGTTTTGTCACTTGCCTATTTGACAAGAAATTAACATGATATCCCGCACGTCCTTTGTGTCCCTGTCAGATTCCATTCCCCTCCGAACCAAAAACAACGAGGTCGATTCTTCCCTGGCGATGCAAGTCATCAAGGATGCTGCGTCCGGGGAGATTGAGACCACGGTTCACAGTTTCAGTCATACCGGCAGGTACCAGTATTTTGGTCATAACAGCCATTCTGATGCCGGTTTTCTTAGGGTGGAGGATGAGTGTGGTTGATCCCATCAGGTCAAGGTCGCAACTAAGGTAAGCAGAGAGGAGGCTGATGAAGTCGTTTTTGATGGTAGGCTAGAAGGTTTCTGAAGAAACCAGGGCCGAATTCGTCCGGCTGTATGCTCGAGTTGGCGTTCATTCCCCAAAGTGCATTTCAGATTTTGTCTACGTTGAAAGAAGAGGACATTTCCCTCATCCACAGAGTGGGCTAGACAGAGGTCATGGAGGGAGAAGGCCCAAGATGCGGGAGACATTGAGCCCAATAGAGAGCGGTACAAGCTATGGAGGATGTCGATTCTGCGTTCTTGGCTCGTGAACTCGACACCGTCCTCCTCCTAGATCCTACTGGAGTAATACAATCAGCAATTACAATCAGTACGATATACTTGTTAACCAGTGTGATATATGGAGCGATACAATCAGCTGTTGAAATGTATGAAGTTAGCCTGAATTGCCTTATCAGTTAACTTGAAGTAGGTTTTTGGGCCAGTGCAAGAACAGAGCAGCAAAGTAATACACGAGGCAATGCAAGTCGCGCGCCAAGGAGTGCAATCTCTCGCGGCATCCCCGGTACGACCTGGCTGATGCTCGCCTTTATTTTTCCATTTCACTTCACATTGCCCCCATCAAGTCCACCAAAACCCTCGATTTGAGCTTCCACGGCAATAGCCAGCTTCTCCCAATTCTGCCGAGACCCACGGCACTCACCGAGGATGATATTGTCCTTTTGGGCAAGTCTAATAAGCGTTGGGGGAATGGGCCTAAGGTACATAGGAATGTAAATATTGTACCCCACCAAGGGTGGAGGGGCTTTACACCCTCCCCTTCCTATAAATATGAGACCTCTAAGGGGACTGGACCCTAGTTGATAACACAACACTTGTCTGATTCCTCATGCCTTTGTCCGGTTGGGGAGCATCGCCTCTTGTATTTCCCCCCAAAAAGAAGCTGGTAGGCCCTGACAAGAAGTTCTTCAAGCAAGAGCAGACATGTCTCCGCTTCCACTGCACCCAGAGTTAGAGCCAAAACATATATCGATATACGTGGATGTGACGATGAGCACGGCATGCGAACAGGATCATGGTAGCAACGCCAGCCCTCCGGAAAAGGGCTAGGAAATTATCTCATTACATCAGCAGGAGTTGGCAGGGAATAAGAGGCAGCAGGATCATGGCCACAGCAAGCGAATTGCCCTTAGCTAGCCGCTGCTGGTGATCATATTGTACGTGCGTCAGACTAGGATATACTAGAAGTAACGAATCTAGTGAGGAACCAATATTATAATTCATCAATCTGGTGATCATATTGTTTATTAAAGGACGATAGGTACAACTTATTGGCCTGCAAATCATATATAGACGTGGACACATAACAGTAAGTACTAATGGGCGGACGCGGCCTGCCCATGCATATTATTCTCAGGAGGGAGCTGGAGGCACTACTGTGACCTGGCTCATTTTTATTTATATAGTTTATTTATTTTTTCAAGCTACGTCACCACGACGCCACTCACTAGATTCCTCTGCTTTTGGACGGCACGTCATGCATGCATTTGCCTACTGGTCCGGCCCGTGGCCGTGTGTCTTCTTTCCCGGGTTGGAGGTGCTCTGCCACTGCATGATCGCATGAATGGCGGCCTGCATATCCAAGATAAATAGAGAATTAGAGATCGATCTATGAGGCCGGATTCATAGATAGATGTTGGTACATACACATAAAAATGTATACGTACTAGGTAAATGTCATGCTGCCTTGCACGGCAGATGCCCCCACGCAGGACGTCAGTGAGATTGCGTGCCTCATCATCTTGGTGCTGATGGTCCAGCTGGAAAGTTGGTGGCACGTCAGCCTCCAGTTTGCACCACAGTTGGAATCGCTTGTTGATACCGTCCAAGAGCCCGACGGCGTGCTCATAGACAGCTCGGTCTTCCCCTCCTTGTTCATGTGCTTCCTTGAGCACCAACTGCCTGTGGACCTCCTGCACCATCGCCTCCATCGCTGGCGTGCGGAACACGGCTTCTGCCGGTAAGCCTGTAACCGTTGCACGCTGCATATAATGGCTCGACAGCCATGAGTAGATGCATCCAACACCCAAGCCCTCCTTGAGGATGCCCACCATCGCGTTGATGTCAGCATCGATGCTGCCCAGGTCAAGCAAGGCCCTCGGGATGGCTGCATTCCAGGATTCATCAGATTGCTTGAACTCCATCCACTTCCTCTGCAGCAAGTTGGCTGCAATGGACTGCAACACTGGGTCATCAACACTGCCTTTCTCCTTGGCACCCCCAGCATCATTCTTCAAGGCCTTCAATTCCTGTAGGACGCCTGTGAGTAGGTCCACCACCTTGAACCGGACTATCTGCTGCAAGACAAAGGGGAATGGAGGGCATGGGTTTGCAGGAAGTGATCCACCCGAGGTCGTGTGAACTGCGATGGACACTGAGCAATTGTTAGTTGAGGTTGATGACTGCCCACCCGGCATATCCTTGTACGTGACCTTAGCAGTGATCCCACTCAAAGTGGTATAGTAGCCACGGTCCCAATACCCACAAGTGTAACTGAAGTAGACGACCAAGTCCTTCACCTCCCCAGCACATAGCGTGCCAATTGAGATGCCTGATCCAGGAGCACCCCGGCGTGTGTAGCCTCCAGAGTTGACCCTTGTTATCTCCAAGCTGCTAGACGTGATGTCAACATAGGTGTCAAAGGCGACAATGGTCTTGAACCCAGCTAGGCATACAGCCAGCGCCTCCATGATGTTCTTGTCAAGCTGTTTATTGTCAGTGATGGAGGAATAGGTTCCATAAGATTCTTTGGCGATGTAGTGCAGCGCCTTTGGGTCAGCCCTGAACAAGCCCATGGTGTGGACTGGGTACTTTCGGAGGAGGGCTCGCATGGGGTCGGTGGGGGCAATACTATCGTCGCTCCACTTGAATTGGCTCTTGTCTACACCATCCGAAATGAGGATGATGTAGCCTGCACGCTTCTTATCAGCACGGTCATCCAGGAGCTGTAGTCATTGGTACAAAAAAAAAACTATGAAACAATAAAAAAGGGAAAACGTGTTTTAACAAAGAATAGTCAACTCAGCTACAATATGATAATCATTGAAATTCGGAGCAACCAGTACACAAATCAGCACTTTTATTTTTCCATAAATTCAAAAGTAAAATTCCAAAATAACTGGATGTAGTAAAAATTAATTAGAAAACTCAGCAGTCAGACATCTGTAGGAACTCAAATATCTAAAATTACTAAAGTACGGAGTTTCTTCATATATATATATATATATATATATATATATATATATATATATATAGCTAAAAATTGGAACAAAGCATATATAAATAAAAAATGTTGAGAACAAGTCTAAAACCACCAGATGCATATATGTTCTATTCGACAGTTAAGAGCCCAGACAATTTTGGTCTCTCGAGTAAAACTATTACTTTGGACCTCTCTGGATGTCTGGATAGCCATTAACACATAGCAGGATATGAATTCAACAAAAGGCGGAGATATTCGAGAAACGAAAAGAAAATTAAAGGAAACAGAGGTCACTTGCTGTCCAAATTTGCAATTTGCAGGACCGACTTGCCAGTTAAGACTTTTACATTAACGTACTGCCGGGGTGCTCTGCCTATGTTTATCCTCTCGTCGGGTTACACCTTAAATTAGTTTTGACAGTGGGATGTTACCATCTATTATTGTTGTTGTTTCTACCAGAAAGCATATATATGGAAATGTTATCAACTATTTAATTCTTATGTGCAAGCCTAAATAAAAATCATATTGAAATCAAATTGAGTAGCTACGTTCGCTACATACCTTAACAGCATGCTCCAAGCTTGGTTTAAAGGCAGTGTCGCCCTTAGCCACAAGCCCATCCACCTTTTTCTTGATAGCCATCCGACCACCGCCTGAAATTTCTAAAATGCCAGTAGTATACTCTTGGATGACCTGATCGTTGAATGCTACGATGGCAAGGCGGTCATTGTCATCAAGCTGATTTATTATAAACTTCAGGGCCCTTTTCACCAAATCAATCTTTGATGGCGTCTCTTCTGGCGATGATGCCATCCAGCTAATGCTGTGGCTAACATCAAGCAATGTAACTATGTCAATGGACCCATTGCTCTTCATAGACGAGGGTGCTTGGACACGCACTACTGCCGTCCCATTTAATTTTGCTCTGTGACTGTAGTCTACAAGAAGTATAGGGGGGTTTATGGCAGCATTCACTCTGACCTTTTCCAGGGCCATCGTGACCTGCATTTGAATTTTTAGAGTTAGATTACATTTGTATAGCAAAGTAAACTATTACATACTGATACTGCAAGTTGCCAATTCAATCGTAGTAAAAAAGAATCCCTTAAATTGGTGTCATTGAAAGACAAAAGCAAGCATCAACGGTTCGAACAAAACTTCACACGATCGTAAACAAGGAGATCGAGGTAAAACATAAGGAGGCGTAGGACTTTCAGCCTGGAGTTGCAAGAAGCTGTAGTCCAGATCCACGGCAAACATTTCTTCCACAGAGAACGAAAGAAGGATTAAATACAAACAGCACAATAATGAATGATGAACTAATAACTCACCGCCCAGCCTAAAAGAACAACTTCAGGAGCCATAGGTGAGTCTAGCTCGTAAACACGCACTGGCGTCTCATGTCTCCAGCCGGATGTTGTGTAGGTTCGGAGTTAAGCGGAGAAATAAGGCTTTTGGCTATATATAAATATGGAGAGGCTAAAATATGGCTGGCTACAGAATAGCTTATTATATGGCCACTTAGATTTACTATAGTATTAGTGCTATAAAATTAGTTTTTATCACATAATTGTTGTAAATACCAGTTTGCAATGTTGTAAATCATAATTATATTGTGTAGCTGACCACAGGATAGCAGTTTCATATTTATATATATATATATAGATCTATTATTTTATATATATATAGGCCTATTATTTTGTAGCCAGCTATAGAATAACTTATTCTGTGACCACTTTCGTATCGTAATTTACGACATTCTTGTATAGTGATTTACGATATTTTGCTACGTGATTTACCATTTTACTTTTTTTTTTAAATGTGTGAACACTGATGTCGTAAATTTGTTTAAATTTATCGTAAATCCATGATAAAATTATCATAAAACTGTAGCAGAATAGGGTGCTGAATAGCATTCATATATATATATATATATATATATATATATATATATATATATATATATATATATATATATATATAATACTATTTTTTAACTAACATATGAATAGTACTATTACACCTTATGTGATACCTGCCCCACTACGGGTAGTAGCTACCAATAATATATGGCATCAAGAGCCGTGTGACGCTTTACCTTGCTCTAGCAATTCTTAGGGTGCATGTTGCAGTGGCTCATGTTAGCGACTCTGTGTAATTAGCTACTCTATTTTGCATGCTATATTCTTATTTTCTTACCCTATTCTGATATCGAGCACTGCAACAATGATGACACCCCCCTCCCGGTGCCCCAAAAAAAACTCATTTTCCATTACTATGCATATTGGAAACCTCATACACTGTGACTATGTCGGTGATCATGGGTGCTGGATTACATTGGATTTGCCACGGAGCTTTTTGAAGTTTTTGGTTGCCATGCCAGTTCTTGTCCAGGTGCACGCGCTTCTTTTAGCATTGCATAAATTTGCACAGATGCTTCTATTTTGGGGGATGCGAATTTGTGAAAAACATTAGAATGGAAAAATGATGCATTCAAATTTCCAGGTAGTGGTACATAGCTTTTTCTATCTTGGCCACGATCTGCAGGCTCAAATTGCACATGTATTTTGACGTGATTCTAACATGACCAGCTAGTAAATAAATGTAGCAATTGAATATAGAGACGGACTGAGAGCTGTACGGATTAAGATATGACCTGGGGGCAACTTAACTTGTGGAGATGCAACTCTCGGTACCTCTAGGGTACCGAACCGAGAGCCTAACTTGTGAGGTTTGAGTCATAAAAAAAGGTGCTTTCAATCTCCTTCGTCCTTACCCCATCAATGTCGATATAAACTGCGGGGCACTATATATTAAATAGGCTTGATGCAACCAAGTTTTGTCTTTGGAACTGCGTTTTCTTTTCTAAGGGAAATATAAATCCCACCCTCTATACTAACTAGCATGCACATTGGTGTTAAATTGCCAAACATCTAAATATGTGACATCAAAATGCACCTTAGTGTGTGGAGTGCACCGACGGTGCTTCCTACTTAGAACCTCATGTACAAAGATGGAGGTAGAGGGTGACAGGCTTTATGTGCTTAATTACCAGATGGAGACGTCGATTTGGTGGATGTTGTTGGCGGCTGGAGCGAGGTCGTTGCTGACTGGAGCCCTGGCCCAGTCCCTGCTATTTTTGGTGGTGAGGAGGATGGAGAGGAAGGGACCGGTGTGGCCTTTATATAGGGAGTAGGTGATGTGAGCTCTAAGATTTTCGGAGGCATCAGGGTGGAACATCCAGCGTCGGTGCGAAGCTCTCGCGGTCTCATGTTCACTGTACATTGTGGTGGAGCCAGTTTTAGAGAGAGGAGAGACAACAAGTGAGCCTGATTCATTTCTTGTGGCCTGCTTTGTCTCTTGTCTGAAGGAAGGGGAATCCTGATTCATTTCTGGCGGCTTGTGTCTTCGCTCAGCTGAAAGGAGAAACCTAGCTATAGAGTTGCTAGTGGAGCTAGTAAGGCTATATATAGAGGTCCTAGCTAGGATCGAACCTAAAGGCAGGGGCAGATGTCAGGACTGTGCTTTAGTGCGTGTGCCATGCGGGGTTGAGGCCAGAAGCAAGGTTGAGGTGTAGGACAGCGCCGGTGGGTCGCTCCTATGTGCTGCTACGGCCGGCGCCGAGTTGGTTGTCCGAAGTGCAAAGTGTGTCACACCTCGGCAACATAGAGTTAAGTTTTTCCCCTGGATGTCAAATGCGACGTCAACCAAAAAAAAAATGTTACCTTCCTAAGATAGGGGCATGGCCTTTTCCTGCTGCTGGATGCCTGGATGTCCCGTATTGGTATTTATGGGAGCTCGTGTGTGCGCGCGCCTCGGAGGCAAGAATAAAGTTTTTCAGTCCTTGTGTAGGTGCCTTAGTAAGCTGGTGTCCCTAGCATATCATTTCCTTTCAGCCAAGGAAAGACAAAAGCTGCAAGAAACAAATCAGGATTCTTTTTCATTCAGCCAAGAGAAGAAGCAGACCACAAGAAATGAATCAGGCTCAATTGCTCTCTCTGAAATTGGCTCCACAGTGACTTTTATGTTTGTGAATGCACCGTACATGTGCATTTTGAGCCTGCAGATAGTGCCCAAGATGCCAAACTAGAAAAAACTATGCCATATTCGAAAAAACTATGTACCACTAGCTGGAAATTTGAAAACATTATTTTTCCGTTCTAATCCTTTTGACAAATTTGTACCAAGGTGGCGCTGCTGATGCCGCCAGTTGTGGCCGCGGTGGTCTAGACCATGCCTGTCATCACGGTCGCCAGAGGGTTATTGTCCTTCTTCTATCTTAACTAAGTCATCGTGATCTGAGCTCATGATTGCTCGCACCAATCTACTCTGTCGTGTAGGGAGATGACTCAATTCGGTTTCTAAATTTATTATTGGAATAAAGCTGGAGACCGCTTACAGTCCGAGCAGCCGCAGGGCCAAATTGCCGTGGCGGATCTCTGCTCATGTACAATCATCCAGAAGAAGTCGTTGTGTTTGCCTGTTGCCGTGCTGAACTGGTCATTGACGTAGCTCCACACTACGTGCAACTGCCGTCACATGCTCCTGCTATGCGAAGTTTAGCGTGCATTGTGTCGCCACCTTTTAGGAACATTCATTTGTTGGAGTTACCTCCTATGTATCTATGTAGAGTCTGGTGAGACTACTTGGATGGAGGTGGTAGGACCTGTTAAATACATGTGAGCAGAAAGCAGATAGTTCCACTGAATTACGCGCCATTATTACCTGTGTTGGATGTGTAAATGTTACTATTCAAAATGTAAGAAATGGTGGAAATGTGGGGCCGGTGACTGCAGGAACGGGAAAGAAAGATTTGTGTTTATTTCCTTGTGGTGTTCTAATGCTGCGATTGTAACACCGTACACGCACGGCTTTAGTGCTCTGGTCAGAAATTTTCAAGGTTTAGTTTGGGTTCTATCTGTCATGGTCACATACTGTTGCAGCATGCACTCATTTTAGGGGTGGTTTGCAGTATTTCGTAACCTTCTATGGCATGTTCGGATCGGGTCCACTTGTTTCTCGCCTGTGAGGCTGAATGCCACCCTGATCTCTTTGTAGACGGTGACGGGTTTTCTCGTTTTGTTTAGGAATTGGGCTGCTCAGCATTACTTCTCCGATCGGGAGTCAGGCCTGTTTTATCGGTACGTTGTTTGCTTTGTGTTTTTTTACACTGTTTTCTTCGTGGTGGGGAAAAACCGAGTTCGAAGAGATAGGTGCGCCATTGGCTTCTAGTAGGAATAATCCCTTGCTTTATTAGAAAGCAAATGATATGCTAGGTACACCAGCTTACTAAGGCACCTACACAAGGACTGAAAAACTTTATTCTTGCCTCCGAGGCACGCGCACACACGAGCTCCCATAAATACCAATACGGGACATCCAGGCATCTAGCAACAGGAAAAGGCCATGCCCCTATCTTAGGAAGGTAATTTTTTTTGTTTGTTGACGTCGCATTTGACATCCAGGGGAAAAACGTAACTCTATGTAGCCGAGGTGTGACACACTTTGCACTTTGGGCAACAAGCTCGGCGCCCGCCGTGGTAGCACATAGGAGCGACCCCACCAGCGCTGTCCTACACCTCAACCTTGCTTCTGGCCACAACCCCGCATGGCACACGCACTAAAGCACAGTCCTGACATCTGCCCCTGCCTTGAGTAGGTTCGATCCTAGCTAGGACCTCTATATATAGCCTTACTAGCTCCACTAGCAACTCTATAGCTAGGTTTCTCCTTTCAGCTGAGCGAAGACACAAGCCGCCAGAAATGAATCAGGATTCCCCTTCCTTCAGACAAGAGACAAAGCAGGCCACAAGAAATGAATCAGGCTCACTTGTTGTCTCTTCTCTCTCTAAAACTGGCTCCACCACAATGTACAGTGAACATGAGACCGCGAGAGCTTCGCACCGACGCTGGATGTTCCACCCTGTTGCCTTCGGAAATCTTAGATACTGCTGAACTTTCATGCACAATAGGTGTAATTTAAATTAAACTACCAGAAAATAATGTAGGCAATTCCACACTTAGCTTGCTCAGACCGGAATTAAAGAAGAAGAATAGACGAGAATCAGAGAAGAAAACAATCTTATGACTGGGAATCAGAGAAGAAAATACGAAATCAAAACGGAATAAAAGAAGAAGAATAGACGAGAGATGAATACACTCAATTTGCTCAGACCTTCTTCGACCAGACCCCAAAACTCCATCGATTTCTTCGGTAGAAATATGAGAAGACATGAAGGGTGAGAAGAAGCGGGGAAGAGAACATCGAGCTCTCCGCGGGACATGTCGCTCCGCTACACCCGTAAAAGATCCCTGATTCCAGCCCGCTACCCAGTAACGCGAAAATTAATTGGGCCAAATTGGTTGCTTAGCGGCCGAAGTTCCAAAAATTGAGCCCACGCACGAGGAAGAGACCTTGCACCAGCACGAATATTGGAATGCATCGGACGCCCAGAAAAACGAGTGTGTTGCAAAGTTTTTTTAGCCGGTTGTTGTTTAGAAATCCCGTTGCTGGTCAGGCTTGCTCGTGCTGATAAGATAGCGAACTGGACATGGACTGGACTGAGGGAGTGAATGGGCCACCGATCAAGATCCAAGGGAAAGGCCCGGTTGGAAGTTGGCCTGATTCAAATAGAAGATTTGGCCCGAGAGGAGTTTAGACGGGGGGTCAAACATAGGGATTCACCTAGGATTTATTTAAGAACTTTTGTTGATATTTGAATGATAATTCACATCTAAAAACTGACAATTCAAAGTCAAAATTTGCACACAAGCTCCAGAAATCCAATGGAAAAATGAAATGTGCCCAATGGGCAAAAGTTCAAAGTTCCACAGTCTTAGCAAATAATTTTAAAACAAACTATGTAACCACAATAGTTTCCACTAAAGTGTATAGATTAAAATTAATTCACAAATAAATATAGATTTTTTTTTTGAAATTATGTATTTTCGCATGAAATTTTATTACAAGAAAACTCATAATGTTACAAAGTTGGTGCACAGAAAAGAAAACCATATGTGTAAGAAATTCATGACGTTTGAGGATCATCCTCTTGACAAAAGAATATTTGTCGCCACTTGCCTCAAGGTTAGCTTATGACGATTTCTCTGTGTTCCTAGCGACGACGATCTTATTTTTGTTATTATTTTCGTTATCCACTAGAAAACATCATAAAGTTATGACAAATACATCTAGTGTCAACAGGCTTTCATCATAGAATGTCATATGTGCTGTAGTGGTTTTGAATGACGCACCAAGTGTAGTGATAGCTCGGTGCACAAACACAGAACGCGTTAACGAAGACACAGCAATGGTGACAGTGTTAAACGGCCGTGTCGCCACAAACTTTTTGGCGACGCGGACCTAAAATCCCAGTCGCCGTTCACATGTACCCTGCTTAGGCATGAAGTTAAAGGCGACGGTGCTCTGTTGTACCGTCTCCACTGTTGTTTCTGTTCACGCGTGATTCGAATTCGGCCATACGTTATGTGCAGTCGTCGCGACGGCGGCTCTGCCTTCCCTGTGTTATATAGGCCTGTCCCTCTAAATCAGCGCTGCCATGCAGTGCATACATCTGTGTCTTTGCTGTTAGGTAAGATAGGAGAGATACTGTATAAGCTAGGTAGCTAGGGTTCGCGGTGGCGGTCAGCGGAGGCGCCATGGATGCCAAGAGAAGCAGGAGCGGAGGCGAGGCGTCCCAAGACTCGGCGACGGGGAGACACCGTTAGGAAGTTGGCGATGGTGGCGGTAACGTGACGTCACAAGCAACAGTGGCGGAGGCATCTCGGCTGCGATTGCGAGAGGGGACAAGGCCATGAGTTTGGCGGGGAGGGGGCAGAGCTTGACAATGAGAACACGGAGGAAGGGGCTCAACAGAGCAGCAGGGACGACAGAGCAGCAATGAAAGGTGACTGGACAATATATAGGGAAGGAGATGGGGGAAACAACAATGCCTTGGTGAATCAAAGCGGAGAGGGAGTTGGAGCGGTGGGGAGTGCATGATGGTGAAGGCAACATGAAGAAAGAGAGAGGGAGAAGCAAGGAGGGAGAGGTTAGGCCGGCAGGGTCGGTGATGCAAATAGCAATCATGCGGCCACTAGGGCGCCCAACGTGGCAGTGGCACAACCAGAGATGGCAAAGACGACACGGTGTGGAGGAGAGCACGACATCAGTGCGAGGCTGATGGAACGGACGAGGATGTAACGAGCAGTGACGTTGGGGAGGACAGTACTCGACCCGGCGCTGCATTGCCTAGAGAAAGGGGATGGGTGATAGGGTCCCACATGGCAGTGGTAGAGAGAGAGAGAGAGGAGGCGCCGTGGTCAACTGCTTAGAGAGAGAAAGGGAGGCAGGGAGAGCTGGGCCGGAGTTGGGCCAGAAAGGCCTGCTGGGCTGGAAACCAAGTTAAACAACTTTCTCTACAACTAATGAATTGTCTTGGTGTCGTCTGCGCAGCTCTTAATCCGCTCCCGTGCGAGTAATACGGCTCCCCTGCGAATAATCTGGCTCCCAGCGATTCAAAAACTGCCGGCTGCGATCTAAAGGCTGAAAAGTAGAATATCTGCGTCCCTCCGATCCACAATTTGCGCCCCACCACGCAGCGAAACTCCCCGTTATCCCCTCGCCTCCCCCATTCCGCACATCTCGCGCAACTCCGCGACAACCACATTGCCGCCGCCAGAGCACAGCCGCGCCACAAAGATCGCCGACGCCAGAGCGCAGTCGCGCCACACAGATCACCGCCGGAAGCAAGATCGCCCGCCGCCACGGCAATAGAGGAAGGCTGCCGGGACGGGCTGCTGGGACCTCCCATTCTCCCATCTCGCCGCATCCTCCTCCTCTGCTGCTGCCAATGGTGAAGCGCTGGTGCCCGAGAACACGGCAGCGACGGCGGATCGCCTCCTACGGAGCTACGGCGTAGATCCTATGACGAGGTGCGGCTCCAGCGCCATGGCAACAGCCCGATTCGAGTCTCGATCTGATCCTGTTCTTGTACTGCAGGGGTTTGGGGCGAGGCCAGAGATGCTGGCCGACGGGTTCGTCTCGATCTGATCCTCAGTCACTTGTGTGGATGACGGCAACCAATGTGTGGCCCCATGCTTCCTCCACCGGCGCTCCTCCTCTACCTCTGCCTCCTTTCGGCCTCCCCTGCACCCCGTTTGACTCGATTTCATCAAGGATTTGGTTCCTGAATTGTTCTCATGGGAATTGTTGATCTGTGGAGGTACATCAAGGAGGGCCTCATGGGGTTTGAGGTTCATGAGGTCATCGCAGCGGTACGTGAGATCTTGAGCGCCATTGTTTCAGTCGTTCATACTTCAGCTTCTAATTATTGATTAATCGAGTTCCTGTAAAACAAATGAGATGGTGACATGATGTCAACACCCAGAGCTTTTAGACTGCTAGAAGCTAACCAAGACTCCAAGAGCTTGGCTAAATTGACGTGTATATGAAGCTTTGGACATCTATTCATGGCAATTATTCGGAGTTTGTTCATTCAGAATTGAAAGCCTAATGCTTCTTGTGCAGGTACATGGATCCCATGATATCGACATTTTTTTGCTGGGCAAGATATGGCACTCGAACATGCTGCCGTTCTGGGTACTGAACCCAAGGGCATCCTTTTCACAGTTAGGTTTCTACCCTGCTCTGCTACTTGTTCCATTATCAAGCATTTGTTTATTTCTGATTAATGGTTCTCTTGAATTCAGAGTGTTCATGACATCTTTGGCACTTGCCATCTTATGATCTTCCTTAGTTTGTACAGTTGGATGTAGCTGTATCAATGATAAATACATTTTAGATCTAGCTGTAGCAATGTTAGTCATGACTGATGGGAAACACTTGAGGTGTCTTTGAGTGTTTATTGGGAACATATTTTGGGAAAGATGAGATATCGATGATTGCGATGATTATATCATTGTCAGTGATGAACATAACTTTGTTGGCATATCATTTTTCTGCACTATACTTATTATCTGGTCAAAGTTAGCTAGCACTTAATTATCTTAAGCTGAGCGTGTGGTGCTATTTTTCTTGGAACCACAAAAATCAGCTGTAATTTGGTCCGACACTGAATAATTATTTTTAGAAACAACTTTCTTTGTGTATGCCAAAAAATTATGACTAAAATACTTTGGTCCAGTCAAGGTGCCTATAATTAAATGTTTTATTCACTCGGTTCAATCTGCTTATAGGAACATGTTAAACTTTTATCTAGCCATTTATTTCCATTCTTTTTAGTTAGCTATGCGCACATAATGGAAAGTTCTTACTTTGATGCCATTGGTTTGTACACTTAATTTTCTGAATGATATTGTATCAGATTGCAAGAAGTATGTAGTACACTGAACTTCAATGTTTGGTAATGGTTCCATGTTTTGTGAGATGAAGTTGATTAAAGATTCTGTGCAAGCCAATACCAGGACAAGACAACTTTCA
This sequence comes from Eragrostis curvula, assembly GCA_007726485.1. Classification (NCBI taxonomy): domain Eukaryota; kingdom Viridiplantae; phylum Streptophyta; class Magnoliopsida; order Poales; family Poaceae; genus Eragrostis; species Eragrostis curvula. The sequence continues at coordinate 45,311 of RWGY01000320.1, read as the reverse complement.
ATCAGTTCCAGTGTTTTAATCTTGATTTGTTAGGCTTCTTCCTCTCTAGCTAATGGAACAAGACCGGTGGTCGGAATAAAGCCACCTAGCTACTAATATTTCTTATTTGCTATTTTTTTTCTTGTATGTAAAGCTAAATTTGACTCACGTAATGCGATTAAGTACTGTGGCTTGCTTGTACCATATGTTTTTATCCTCTCAACACATTTCGTACTTGCAAGTTAAATAAACATATGGGCAGCGACAGGTTTTCCACTTAAATTAAAAACACTAATACCACGGTGAGCCTTTAGGCAAATTGCCGTTAGTGTTATCAACAAGAGGTTTTACACCTTTTTTTTTTCTTATCTTACGTCTGAAGAGCTTTTTACACTTGAATTGGCGAATGCGTGGAACAAAATGAATTTTACTTGCCGGTGTGTCAAACTTCACTTTTTTTTCCTCATCAACGTAACAAACACAATTATATACTTAGCTATTTGCTGGGGTGACGGGAGCCGAAACTTCGCATGCCACTACGTTCATTGTCGATGCATAGTGTTTATGGACAAAAAATATCTAGGACGCGTGTTGGGGGTTCGCTTCGCTATGTTCAGGTTTTGATGCATGCGGTGAGAAGGATATACTCAAATGAGATCATCACACATATGCATTGTTGCTTTACAAAATTTTCGGCACCCGTGGCAACGCACGGGCACTCGCCTAGTACTTATAAAACGTTAGCAGGCTTGGGCTTGAAGTGGATTTGGGCAGGCTACTGTTAGTAGATTCGGCACAAGAATAGTGTTAGATGAAGGAATTGATTTAAACATTTTCAGGATTAATGTTTAAATGAATTTGGAGGAGATTCCAAAGAATTGAATTTGAATGACATTAAAATTCAAAAGAGGGAAAAACCAAGATGCCAAAAAAAAAATCATAATTGTGCATGTTTATTGTGACACCCCATGTCACTAAAAGTCCAGTAGTGAAAACACCCCAAGCAAACAGAACCCAAGTGCAAGTCAAATTCAAAATTCCGAATTCAAATTTTTCAAACAATGTTCAAATCTAAGCTTCTGAAGGAACTCAAAATTTTCAATAACAACATGAGCCACCAAAAATACCAAGAATTTTGGAGAATTTTTGGTGATTTTAGAAATTCATCTGGTTCCCCAAATAAATCCCTAAAGCTTTGAAAGTACCTCTCTTTGACCAGCTGCCATTTTAATTCCTTTGCGAATCAAGATGTGCATGTTATGTCACTGGATTCTCCATCTTCCAATCTTTCTTTCGAGACCAATTTCATAATTTTTGGAGCTCGTTTGCTAGTGCAAATTGTGTGCACAATTTTGGGGAAAAGCAGAGTTTGAACAAATCGGGAAATTGAGAAGATGCCGTGGGGCCCGCTTGTCAGCCTCACCACTATCACTGCGTGTGGACCACACCGTGCGCCTCGTGGACGACAGCGTACGGAGAAGCCGTGCGGTGCCCTGGCCCGCCTCTGACCGCGCCGCGACGCAAAAACGGCTCCTTTCGCCTATCCGAACGCCATCGCCCCATTTTCCTCTCATCCTCGCCCTCGCTCTCGCCGCGCCGTTGCCGTCGGGCAAGCTTGAGCTCGCTGCCTCGCCACTTCCCGTGCGCTCCTGTGCAAAATGTCGCTCGCGGATTGGCCGACATCGCCGCCATGGCTGGGGGTTGAGCTCCCTCAACCTCACCGAGCCATATGTCCTCCACGGTGAGCTCCGGTCCAATTCCTCGCGCCCCAATCTTCCTCGCAATGACGCACAGCTCCTCTAACCCACTTCATCGCGGTTCCTTCACCCAGGTTGCCGGAATCAAGTTTCTCTCCCCCGCCGTCGAACCTCGCCACCGCGACCACCTCTCCGGTGAACTTCACTCTCCCGGCCTTCTCCACGACGATACGCCCCACGCCGGCATTTTCCGTGACCTCGTGAAGCTATTTGACCCACTGTGCACCTCCCCGTCGACCAACGCACGCTCGCATCATCGCCAAACTTTCTCCACCGCCGCTTCCTCATCGCCGACCAAGCTCCGGCCATCCCCACCCTCTCCCGTTGGTCGAGGTGAGCTCGCCGCATCGCGCAACCCCTTCCCGTTCAATCCGTGCACCAAATGTATCACCGGAGCGTGCTCCGGCGAGCCGCGCCACCGCTCTCCGGCGACGGCTCCGGCCACCACACCCGCGACCACAAGGTCCGGATCCGGTGCGCCTATATAGGATCGCGTGTGGCCGCCTTTGTGGCCTCGCGTGTGTCCTCGCACGTGAATGGCTAGATCGGGTGTGGCCAGCCCAGATCCGGTGCGGCCCAAATCGTGTGGCCACTTGTGTTGCCCCGATTTGATTGGTCCGCCGAATTTTCAATCTTTTTCCGAAATTATATAAATTACCAGAAATTGCCTGAAAATTGTAATATGGATAATAAATCGAATACACCTCAGAAAAATGTGAATCCAATTTTATTAGCTTCCCTGTGACATGATCTATCCAGGAAAAATGCCAAATTACCTTTTTGCACGTTGTGTGTTTTCTGAAAAATACATCTGTGAAGATATCGTTTAATTCCGTATAAATTCCCTGTTACTCCATAGATCTTGAACCTTGGCATGCTTGTTAAGAAACTTATTACGCACATACAAAGCATTTTTCCACTGTCATATGATGCTTAATTATTTTCTTATGATTTAAATGGTGTTCTGCATTGTATAAATTATTATAAATAATACATGCCGCAACAAATCATCAAAGTTCGCAGTAAATTACTTCTAGTGGTGGATTTCATCAAAAAAAAATGCCATTGGACATATATTAATTTTCAAAATTTAATTACTTATTTAATCAACTCAAATTGATTAAATGATTAACTTAAATTAAAGTCAATGAAGGAAATACTTTAGACCAAAGAAGTTAAAAAAGTAAATCATTTGCACTTACAGTGTAAATGGCTATCCCATCAAGTAATAAATTTCTTAATTGCATCATATTACTTGCATCTAACTTGTATTATCTTCCCTTGTCATAACGTGTAGTGACAGAGACGACTCCGGAGCCACTAGACTTCCAGCTGCCGGAGGAGGAGGCACAGGAGGAGGAGCAGCAGGACACTCACACCTCCACTGACCCAGCTAGTGTAGCTCCTGAGCCAGGCAAGCCTCGGTGCATGCCTACCTATTTAGGATTGTTGTTTATCATTTGATTGGGGCTAGTAATTGTTTGTGCATTAGGTTTATTAGGAGTTGATGTGAAACTTTAGAAATGCATTAGGACTACCTTTTCATATCCTGCCTTGTGTCCTATTTTTGTAGATGTGGTCTAGGTAACGTTAGAACTTGCTATGCTTAGCGGCTAGTGAACGGTAGAAGACGAGTGGTAGGTCCCACTCGCATGATAGGAATCACCCTGGATTGTGCTAGCAGAATTTAGGATTTGTTGAGACCGGACGGGGATTTGTTTGCATAGGATGGTTGGAGAAGGCTGGGCCTTCACGGTAGTATCCCCATCTGTGTCGATTGAGGACCGTTCGTTGCTGGCCCTGTTGAGCAAGTTCGAACGTACTGACTCACATGCTAGTTTTTTTATGGGCCTAGTAAACCTAGTAGCCTGCGTCGCCCTGGATCTCTGGTGGATACTTTACTCTTTCTATCATGGTACTTGGGAGAGGAAGGATAACATCCTGCGCAGTCGTACGTCTGGGATGGGGGCTGCGGCGGGAGACCCTTTCCTTAGGAGGAGTAGAATCTAGTACAGCTCTGGTGGTGTGCAGCGTAAACGGTTGCCGCATGCGATTTTTGTGCGTGTGCGGTGTGTGGTCAGGTTTTCTCCTGCATGATGTACATCGATGCCGCCGGTCTCGGTCAAGAGCAACCTTGCTCACTGAGTCACATCGTAGTATGATATGTTGGTGATGATGCTAGTTTACTATTATAATTATATTTACATATCTTGATGTATATTGCGATCGTTGATGTATTGTTACTTATATCTGTTTAGATATATGTGCACTCTTTTACTGGTTAAGTACTTAATTTGGAAATAAAACTTGAAAGTAAGGATCCAGTAATTAGTGCGAGTTATGCTACTATGTCAGCCCACCCTTGTAGCCTTGCATGTTAGGAGTCGGCTGTAGTTAGCCACGTTGACGGTTAAGTCTTGCTGAGTATTAGTTTCTCAGGGTTTGACTCTTTATATTTTTGCAGGTAGCACCTTTATCCTTGACTCTACGGGTGGAGGTGGACAGTGGGGTGACCAGCTCCCTTTTGGTTGGACAGCCCACTGGCAGACCGAGGAGTGATCTCCTCTCGAGTTCGCATCTTCATGGCTTTGGATGCGGATTCTCATGTATCGTGAGCGCGTGCGCTTCTTTGTATCGTTGTCTCTTTTAGACTTAGACTTGTATCGTTATGACTTCCGTTGTGCTACTCGTTGTTTTAATTGGACTAATGAAATCACTTAAAGACTTAATTTGTGCTTTTTATGTGATGCACTGTTGTGTCCGTTCACCGGCACTTCCGACTCGATCCTGTGAAAAGCGGAGACGTTTCATTTATTTTGAAAAACTTTTCAATTTTAGGGTGAATTTGGATATTGAGCCAAGTATTTTAAATACATTTTAGTTAATTTAGAAAAATTCAAAATTGGAGTGAATTTTGGCATGATTTTCGAATTTAGGGTGTTATACCGCCCAACCCAAACTCACCTGCACTGCATCTCCCCGGCCCTCTTCTATTTGATAACCGTTTATGAAAAGGCCCAGCTGCTGGTCGAGGCTTATCTAAGCAATTGGGTGCACTGAAGAAGTCACCAGGACGAAGGAACTTGCAGTCGAATGAAGCTACAAGGCACAAGAAACGAATAGGATTCACTTCCTTTATAAAAGAAGAAAGGGGCCTCAGCCCCTGCCTTAGGAAGCTGGGATCCATCCTAGCTAGGACCTCCTTTTTTTTTTTTTGAAAGATCCGGCACATTGTCCGGCTTATATATTGATAAGGAGAAAGCAATTACAGGCGCAAGTAGCGCTCAAGTGTCACACCCCAAAATTTCAAATTTTGGAATGTGACTCAAATTTCACTAAATTTTAAAACTTTTTGGGAATAGTTTAAAATTTAACTTTAATATTCGAGTGTTGTCACTTTTATTTAGGAAAAGTATTTATTTTTCTAAATAAATTAAATTAATATAGGTTATACTAGTTTGTTTGTTGCATTCATGCTCGTTAGTATGCATTAGGTGCTTCTCTGTGTGAAAAATGAATTTCAAAATTCGATAGTGATCTTGTAGTTTGAATTAGTTTTTGAGTATCGATAGTAGTCCTATTCCTAGCCTAGGCCTAATCTCGGCCAAAGTGTCACCCTATTTGTTTCTCTTCTTCTCTTCTCTCCATCAGCATGCCAACAACCAAGCCATCTGTGTGCAACAAAACTATGCAATCGAAATATCTTTGCATGCCTTTTGTTTTACCTCCTCTGTTCCCTTTTCTTTTCTCTGGTCTACCATTCTTAATTTCTCTTCCTCCGATCGTGGCATGAAGCTATGTACAACCAAGCCATACTCTTTGCTGCTACTCTGTCGTTCTACTCTCTGTTCATTTCTATAATTTGTTTGCAAGCAATCAAGCCACTTGCATGCAGCTTGATTTCATTTTTCAATCTTCTTTTCTTTCTTTCTCTTTCGATGTTTGTAATCAAGCTAGCTGCACCACAACAAGCATCTGATCCTTTCTCGAGACCCATTATCTATCTATCTATCTACATATATGTCTTTCTTTCTTCATCAATGTGCAGTCAATCCAACAGACTTTCGGTACCACCACCCAATCAACCTTTGTCTAATTGGTTTACTTTCAAACTGGCCTTCTTGTAAAATATACACCAAGTCCATCTGCACCGAATGTTGCAACTTGTATATCCAACTATTGTCTAGACTTGCTATTACATTTTACCCTTCCCTCTTGGCCCTCTCTTTACCTGCAAGCTAGTTACAAAGAAGCCATGGCAAATCATTGTCGTTGTCTAGACGTTCTCTTCTTTTTGCCGCACTTTGCTTGAAGCCTAGCTACAACCTCTTCAATTTAGCTTCAACCTCCAGCCATAGCTCAAATGCCTTGGCCTTCTGTCGTGTCTTGATAGTCAATTAATCTTTCGAGCAACTCACGGTGATGTTAGGGAAGCATGTCAACATGGCTCTTGCCATATCCCACATATTTTGTATCTCATCAACAGGATCTTATTATTTTGATCATTCCTTATTTCTTTTTCTCTCCATCGGTTTGCACCCAACCGTTTCATTCATTTGTTTATTTTCTATCTCTCGTGACTTACTTTGTAACCTACATACGTAGCCATATTAGAACCCAATGTTGCACCACAGTTGGTGTTCACCCTGGTCCATCAAGAAAAATCAGTGTTCAGATTCCTATCTCGCCTCTCTTATGGAAATCGGGCCTCCCTGCCATCTGTCTCTATCCCTCCAAGCTCCTCAACATTGTCTTTCGACTCCGTCCCACCGATGTGTGCATCTCTCCATGCATCGTTGCTTTGGAGAACACACTGTTATGATAGGATCCTACAAATCCCCTATAGTTATCATGTTATCTCTTTTGTTGTTGTATCATAATAGCATTCAAAATCAACCGTTTAATCATAACATCATGTGTTCTTGTTTATCTATTTCCAGCCATATATATACCACCAACAAATCTATTTATCCATTCTATAAACTCTTTACCAGTCATGGTACCTCGTGGCCTTTGTATTGGCGTAACCATGCAATGATATTATATTATTTTAATTGCCAAATTTATGTTGATGCAATGGCAGGTGCACATGTCATTTGTACACAACATAAGGTTGGATGTTAAAATAATGCATATATCACTTGTGCGTCTCATGTCTTATACCTAGTCAATAATCTTTCATATCATTTAATTATGATCCCTTGGCATGTCTCCTTTCTCCTCCTTTATCTTCACTTTACTTGTCAAGATCTTTTAGCTACGCTCGTGGTTCCAATAACCAACTCAAAATCGCACCTCACCTCACCTCTATGCATATTCGTTCTGACCCCATGAGTCATGCTATTTCCTTTTATAACGTCACCTCCCGTCTTCTATACATTCATTCATGTCGACATAATGTTCTTCACATTCTACACCCAAGATATGATTCCATCCACATTCATACCACTTACCGTTTTCTCTCAAAAGGAAAGAAAAACATTATTTAACGCTTGATAATGCACTTTTCTTCCCAGTCCCCATTTTCCTTTCATCATCACACCCTCTCAACATCTCCTATGAATACCTGGGCACCTACCCACGTCCTTCCCATGGCCCCAAGGCCTCTTGGGCCAAACACTAAGGCAGCCCACCCTCATCTCTCAACTCCCCCATAGTTTTCGTTGTTGTTTGGGCTGAGGCCCACTTTTCCTCGCTCCTCCCCACCTATGGGCCAAGCCCAAACCCTCTCCCAAACCCTAGGCCACCCCCTCTACATATATGGGAGCCTTCCCCACGTCCTCCTTGCCCTCCAAACCCCTCCCACGCCGTCAGGCTGCCGCCACGCGTCGCCACCCTCGCGTCCAGCAGCACAGTCACATATTGGCATCAACGTTCCCGGCGATCCGTCTATCCAAATGCAACTAAATTTTGCCAGAAGGTGCGCAATAGAGTCCTCTACAATATATCCAAAATTCAGCCCAAGATCTGACCTGGTTCGACGGGGATCTAATTCGCAATGACTACTGCTCCTGTTCTGGATCTGTCCCGCGCTTCTGATGGTAATTGTTTTTCGTGTTCCAACCAATCCCTCTACTTTTCCGACCTAAACTCAAGACCATGTTGTGTTACAGAAAGTCTACTACATGTTCCCCAAAGGATTCGCTGAGATCATTTATGAATCGACCAGGAACGCAATGCCACCATTAACTGTTCCAGAACAACTCCATCTAGATCCAACCATTTGATCTCTTTGTCAGGTAAACCAGTGCCCCAATTATCTTGCGTCCAACATGTTCCACAACATTGCGCATATTTCTGTGGAAACCTTGTCCCAAAATATCCGTCCAGTCAACGGGAACATGCACATTTCATTTCGTGACTGTTTCTGTTTTTCCAGATTTAGTGTTTAGTCTTTCAAACGTCATAACTTTTTGCTCGTAACTCCGTTTTAAGTGATTATTGCGCTCACGTGATCGTAGGCTTGAGAACTATCATTTAGTACTGTTATTAGAGTAATTTGATACTGTTTGGTGTACTGTTTCTTATTCCTTGTGCGTTGTGTGCTTTGCATGTTACCGTTATTTAGAAACGCGTGTTCGAGAGCTAACAAGATGAAGACAGAGAACATGAAGACTCTGAGCAGTAGCACTTCTTTGAGGCAAGTGCCCTTGACGCATCTTGAACCCAATTCTATCTCCCTCTAGTTTACTTCATGCATTTGCGTTTAATTTGAATCCCATGTGTCATTTACCTTGTTCCTATACTTTTTCCTTGTCGCCCGGGTGTGGTAGAGGTTAATGATAATGTGGATGCGTAGAAATGCTTAGCTTGCTGTCTTGGGTGGTTAAATGATAATTTGACTAATAATCTTGACTAATGGTTTCACTTGAACATAATCTTCACGGACCGCTTAATCTTTTTAGCAACATGGAACTTAGGTGATCCAAGTAGGAGGATGTTGATGATGGTGCGGGTATGCACATGTATCTGTCATGGTACTGTTGGTTTGTGGTTAGTACCTTCTTGTGATCATAAGGACCGGTTCGTGGAGCGGCAACCCAGGACAACAGCGCAAAGCACAGGGTTGATTATGGTAGACTTGGTCAAGTATTATGCTAACTTCCCAGTTTTGCCGGCGTTCATGGAAAGAGGGAGGAAGGGGTGCTTCCAAACTCAGGTGATGGAGGGGTACTCCTAGCCAAGGCGCAAGAGGGGGCTTCTGAAGGAAGGGTTACTTCCGCGGCGGTGGAACCTTAGCGGGGATGTTGGCAGGCTGGGAAGCGCTTTGAAAGGCCATGTGGTGATCTCTTGGCCTCACACCTTTGGTAGTGTGAAGGCAACATGGAGGTTTTAGTCACTGAATAGTGATGGAATCACCACCCTGTGGGTAAAGTTGTGCACCTCTGCAGAGAAGTAAAACTGTCATGACAGCCGTGCTCACGGTCAGGAGCGGCCTGGATCCTCACATGATTAGAGATGGATGGATGGATGGATATGGTTCTGGCGGGTAGCCATTTGGATGCTGCAAGTGGGTAACTTGTAGTATAGTTTTTGGGCGGGTAGCCTGTTTCGCTGCAAGGGGGTACCTTGTAGTGTCTAATTAATTGTTGGTTTGGGTTTTCACCTAGTAATTCAGGAATGCTTTACCTTTGGTTTAGGGTGCTTATTTCTGCAAGTTAACCTTATGTCAGTCTTTCTTGTTATAAGCTTGCATATTGCATATTTTCCCACACTTGCGGAGTACGACATGTACTCACGCTTGCTATTTCCTCTACAATCATGATATGCTGCTCAGAGAGTGAAGATGGACTACTTTGGAGATGGTGGTGAAGACTAAGCTTGTGGAGCCCCCGGTCGACTGCCTGTGGCGTTATGGAGTCTTCCGCTAGCGTTTGTATTTGTTTAGTCCTTTGAGACATGGTAATAATTATACGATTTACTTGTGACATTGGTTGTACTGTTACTTCATTTTGTCCTATATGTGTGAATCTTGATCCTGGGCACACATATAGATGAGCATTCGGTTTTGGCTTTAAAACCGGGTGTGACATGAAGTCCTGGAAACAGACGGATAGCTGTACTAGTGGGATATTCATCCCTGACTTACGACTCGATGGTAGGAAAAGGACTACTACTCACTAATACGCGTGACAACCAGCGTCTTCAGACGGTTTGCGCCTGCTGTGCACCAATTCTGCACCACATCCTTATCATAGAGGCCAGCTGCTGTAAGGTCTTCTCTCTGTTCTTGAAGATGCGATCATTTCTTTCCTTCCAAATGCCCCATATGATTGCCATGGTCAGTGAACGCAGTCCACTAGCCGCCTCCGACGATACAACAGTAGCGAGTGATCATACCAATCCGCAGTGGAATCCGTTACTGGCCAAGAGTCCGAGTCCAAGGAACGGCAGCGAGCCCACACACTCAGCTCCTTCCATAGTAAGCAAACCACCGGACAGGTTGCGAAGAGGTGGTGAGCAATTTCAAGGTTGCGAATGCACATCGGACAGAAGTATTCAATGGGCCATTCTTGCCATAGCAACATATCCGCGGTCCACACCCTGTTCTGAAGAAGTAGCCACATGAAGAACTTGCATCGTGAAGGAGCCCAGGGTGCCCACACAGTGGAGAGCAGTGTTGATGCCATGGCCCCTTCAAACTGCATTAGATAAGCTGACCTTGCCGAATATTCCCCATTTGCAGTCAGTGTCCACACAATTATGTCATCCTCCTGAGCAGCCGCATCGAGGGTAATGTCGTCAATCATGGACCAGAGCTGAACATACTCGGCATATAGTTCTTCCGTCATGTCATCTAGAACATCTCTAATCCATTGCTGATTCTACAGAGCATCAGCCACAGTCCGGTTCTTCCTGCTGCTGTGCTTGAAGAGGGCAGGAAAGAGATGAGCGGGACACTGTCCTTGCAGCCAGCTATCAGTCCAGAATTTCACTCGCTGGCCATTGTTGACATGGACAGCAGTTGCTGCAGCGAATAGGTCTCTGTCCACTTGGTCCACCGGTAGCTCCATACCACACCAAGGTTTGTTGGGTTGGGTCCATTGAAACCACAACCAACGCAATCTGAGTGCCCTGCTGAAGAATTCCAAGTTCATGATGCCCAGGCTGCCTCTCTGAACCAGACGCTGCACATGCGCCCAATTCACCTTGCAGTTGCCACCATGCAGCCGCTTGCTCCCTGCCCACAAGAATCCATGTTGGACTTTCTCCACATCCTTGATTAATTTCTTATGTGGCCTGATTGCAGTAAGAAGATAGGTTGGTATGGCACTGAGCACAGATTTCACCATTTCCCTTCGACCACCTAGATTCATAAGATCTCCCTGCACTAGGCGCAACTGCCCTAGTGTTAGTGGATCGGCTGGCTATGCACTAGGCGCAACCGCCCTAGTGTTAGTGGCAGTCCCAAGTAGGAGACGGGGAACCCAACCCGAGGCCCTGTGAACGATTGCAACACCGAATCCAGGTCAATTTCTTCACAACGGATCGGTGCCACTGAGCTTTTGTGAAGGTTGACTCGCAGGCCGGTGGTGTCACCAAACTTTTGCATGATCTGTACCATAAGGTCAACCTCACTCTTGACTGGATTGAGAAATACCACTGCATCATCCGCATACAGAGAGATTCTCAATCTCGCGTGGCATCCTTGAAGCGGTGATAGGTGGCCTTCCTCTGTTGCAGCCTCAAGCACCTTCTAAAGTGTGTCTATTGCGATGATGAAAAGGAAGGGTGACAGCAAGTCACCTTGCCGCACGCCACGCTTGTGATGAATGGTGGGACTCGGTACACCATTAACCGAGATGGTAGAGGATGATGATGAGAAGAGTAGTGCCAGCCAGCTGATCCATCTTGGAGGGAATCCCCTATGCTCCAGCAGCTCAAAAATGTACTCCCAATAGACGGAATTGAAGGCCTTTGTAATGTCCAATTTGAGGAGAAGAGCCGGAGTTTTGGTCCATTGGTAAGCACGGGCAAGGTTGCGTACATACATGAAGTTGTCCTGCAAGGTTGCGTACATACATGAAGTTGTCCTGTATGCATCGCTTCTTAATGAAGGGGCTCTGAGAGATGGACACAAAGGAATCAAGTTTCTTGGCCAGTCAGATTGATAGGACCTTGGAGACCAATTTGGCAAAGGAGTGAATAAGGCTTATAGGCCGAAAATCTCTAACTGTCTCAGCCACCTCTTGTTTGGGGATAAGAGTGATGGACGCCGTATTCATTTTGTGGAGAGGGCCTGTGTTAAGTGAGTAGAATGCTTGGAAGGCACTGACCACCTCCGTCTTGATGATAGTCCAGCAGGTTTTGTAGAAGGCACCCGTGAAACCGTCAGGCCCAGGAGCCTTTTCAGCCGGCATTTGCTGGACAGCCTCCCAGATTTTAGTCTCGGTGAAGGGTAAATCAAAGCCATCAGGCTGTACAGGAGGCAGGTCGAATTCCTCCCATTGGAAAGTGCATGTGCGCTGTTCCTTCTTGCCCAGAATGTGCTAGTAGTGATCATGAATGGCCTTTTCCTTATCCTGGTGTGACTATAGGAGCGCTCCATCATCAGCTTTCAGGTGCGGAATGAATTTTTTGCGACGACGGGCATTGGCGTGCAGATGGAAGAACCGCGTGCATTCATCTCCCTCACAGATCCAGGTTATCCTCGAGCATTGGCACCATCTAGATCTCTCAACTGCTGCCAATCCCAGAGCCCTGATCTTGAGATCCTTCCTGAGCTGCATTTCCTCCTCTGTTAACTACTTTATGTCATGGGCCATGTCCAATTGTAGGATAATTTGTTGCGCCATGTGAAACTACACTTTGGCATCACTGAAGTGGCTGTTACTCCACTCCCTCAAGTCTCTGGCCACGTTGCCCAGCTTGTGATGAAGCACATTGAGGGCAGAAACACCAGTAACCGGTTTGTCCCAAGCTTTCTGCACAACATCTAAGAAACCATGAACCTTGGTCCAAAACTGCTCAAACCTGAATTTTGCCGGGCGTGCAGGCCAGTGTTGGGGGCACAAGAAGAGGGGATAGTGATCCGATGCCGACGACGAGAGCGCTTGCAGCCCCATATCTGTAAATAGGAGGTCCCATTCCTTTGTACAAAACACTCGATCTAATCTGACCAAGGTTGGGTCCGCGTGCTCCTTGCTCCATGTGTATTTCCGGTTATGCAGAGCAATCTCAAGCAAGTGGCAATGGTCAAGTGTCTTCTGGAAGGTACCCGTGAGTCGCCGGTTGAGATTGGTATTGTTCTTATCCACAGCTGCATAAATGAGATTGTAGTCCCCAACACAAACCCATGGCGTACCATCAGGCGGCTTCAGGCTGATCAACTCCTCCATGAATCTTGGTTTGTCTGCATCTCTCGATGGGCCATATACCACAGTGAGTAGAAAGGATTTGTTTGCAAGACACTGGGTGACGTTCATGGTTACCGAAAATTCTCCCATGGAATGTGCAGAGGCCGTAATATAATCCGAGTCCCAGGCCACTAGAATCCCCCTCGAGTTTGCACTGCCGGCAGGTAGGTAAAGTCAGCTAGCCGGTTGCCAAGAAATTCAGCAGCCAGCCATCGATCCACTGATTGCAATTTGGTCTCCTGTAGACACACAAACTGAGGTCAAACAGATTGCAACATCCTCAGAACAGCTTCATGTCTCGCAGATGAGTTGAGTCTGCGGACGTTCCAATTGAAAATATTAATTTGATCACTCATTGGGAAACCATTTGAACAACAAGGGCGTGACCCATCTGAACTGCGAACTGGAAATCACTAAGACAAACATAGCAACAATAGGCATACTCCAGTGAGGTCTCCACTGTTGTACCGCAGAGGAGAGCAAGATATGCAGCATTAACAGAACCACCCAAACAGAGGCAACAACAACTCTAAACTCCGGCCGAAGGCCACAACTAAAAGCAAATTGGTTGACTAACATTGGAAACTAGGGATACAACTGACATCAATCCTGCTGAGCCGGTCACTCAGTTAAGTACCACTACCTGGAAATTTGAGCAATTTGAGCCTGCAGATCGTGGCCAAGAGGTCATACTAGAAAAAGCTATGTACCACTACCTGGAAATTTGAATGCATCATTTTGCCATTCTAATGTTTTTCACAAATTCGCATCCCCCAAAATAGAAGCATCTGTGCAAATTTGTGCAATGCTAAAAGAAACGCGTGCACCTGGACGAGAACTGGCATGGTAATCAAAAATTTCAAAAAAAACTCCGTGGCAAATCCAATGTAATCCAGCACCCTTGATCACCGACATAGTCACAATGTATGAGGTTTCCAATATGCATAGTAATGGAAAATGAGTTTTTTTTTTTGGGCACCGGGAGGGGGGTGTGAACATTGTTGCAGTGCTCGATATCAGAATAGGGTAAGAAAAGAAGAATATAGCATGCAAAATAGAGTAGCTAATTACACAGACTCGCTAACATGAGCCACTGCAACATGCACCCTAAGAATTGCTAGAGCAAGGTAAAGCGTCACACGGCTCTTGATGCAATATATTATTGGTAGCTACTACCCGTAGGGGGGCAGGTATCACATAAGGTGTAATAGTACTATTCATATGTTAGTTTAAAAAAAGTATTATTCATATATATATATATATATATATGTATGAAACTGCTATCCTGTGGTCGGCTACACAATATAATTATGATTTACAACATTGCAAACTGGTATTTACAACAATTATGCGATAAAAACTAATTTTATAGCACTAATACTATAGTAAATCTAAGTGGCTATATAATAAGCTATTATGTAGCCAGCCATATTTTACCCTCTCCATATTTATATATAGCCAAAAGCCTTATTTCTCAGCTTAACTCCGAACCTACACAACCTCCAGCTGGAGACTTGAGAAGCCAGTGCGTGTTTACGAGCTAGACTCACCTATGGCTCCTGAAGTTGTTCTTTTAGGCTGGGCGGTGCGTTATTAGTTCATCTTTCATTATTGTGCTGTTTGTATTTAATCCTTCTTTCGTTCTCTGTGGAAGAAATGTTTGCCGTGGATCTGGACTACAGCTTCTTGCAACTCCAGGCTGAAAGTCCTACACCTCCTTATGTTTTACCTCGATCTCCTTGTTTACGATCGTGTGAAGTTTTGTTCGGCTTCATCTTTGTTCTATTTCACAGTAACTTCAGGTACCCCTCTGATTGATGTTCATGTAAGAATCAAATAGCTAGTTTTACACGGTAATGAGACCCATGTATACCATATCTAGCTAGGAGAGATAGGACTAGCCATGTGCATGAAGCATTTCCAAATGCATTACGGTAGCAATAACCAACTATGGCACAAAACAACTGACTCGTTTGCTCCATATTGAGGATTTCGGGATCTGGTGACTTGGAGATGGGGATTTAGGTATGTACCTGATGGGCAGCCGCGAAGGAGGGGAAGTGACCCGCCTCGGCGGCGAGAAGTGGACTTGAGTGGCGAATGGTGGATCCGAATGGCGGCAAGTAGTGTATGCGAGCAGCGGGCGGAGCGAGCGCCGCATGCGAGCGGCGAAGCGATGATGCAGGCGGAGGCTAGCGGCGAAGCGGTGGAAGTGAGTGGTCTATGCGGGAGGTGGGCGGAGGCAAGCGGTGGATGCGACATGGCGGCGGCGGCGCGCGGTGGATGCGACATGGCGGCGGCGCGCGGTGGATGCGACATGGCGGCGGCGGCGAGTCCTAGGGTTCGGTACGAAGCGGAGAAGACAAGTGTTTATTTTTTCCCTTCGAGGGAAGGAGAAGGCGTGGTGGTGACTGGTATGCGGTGACTTGGGCTGATACAGTACGTGGTGGGTGGTTTGTTGGGCTTGCAGTGGGCGGCCTCAGCCCTTGGTGACGGCCCAGGACAGTCACCAAAAGTGTTCTATATTAACGGCGTTACCAGGAATTCTTCATTTCTTGTGACTGCTTGATCTAAACCCATCACGAAAAATAAATATACGATTTTTTCAATATTTTCTGCAAGTGTTTGGTGACAGTAGTGCTGAATTTGTCACCAAATGGTAGATTTCGTGACAGCCCCACTCAGCATGTCACCAAGATAATTATGGTGACAGTCATTTTATGGCTGTCATAAAATCTGTGGGGCGGTCACCAAAAACCAATTTTCTAGTAGTGTCTGTTTCCTTTAATTTTCTTTTCGTTTCTCGAATATCTCCCCATTTTGTTGAATTCATATCCTGCAAGTGACCTCTGGTGGTTTTAGACTTGTTCTCAACATTTTTTATTTATATATGCTTTGTTCCAATTTTTAGCTATATATATATATATATATATATATATAGGGTGAGCATTATTATTATATGTTATAGATATAGGTCTTAATAATGCTCAGGAAAATGACTGAAGACTGTCTCGAAACAAGCCAGCAGAAGGCATAAACCCTGATACTATTGTACATATGTCAGCCAAAATTATCTGTGCCGTGAGATGATGTGTCAAAGAATCTCATCATTGCAAGATTGAAAGGCATCGTCAAATGACAAAGCAAGAAAATGAACAAGCCATCTGGTGTCCTCGACGCTAGGAAGATCGTCCACATAAGGTCCTTGATACAGGACGAAGAAGGCTGCGTGTCCTAAATAAACAGGAAGAGTAATTTGCTCGCGTGGCTATAAAAGGAGGCTCCTGAGTTCAGAGCAGAGGCATCGATCCGTCAGCGCATTCCGTCGACCGAGCCATCCACCAGCGAGCACTCTCTCCCACCAGCAGTAGTAATCCACCACCTGTAATAGTAGAGTGTGTACATCCATTGTAATATCCCGCCTGTAAGGTAATCATCTCCCTCGTGTTTGTTTAAGTGTCTGGGGTTCCCGAAAGGGAAAGCCATATGTAAGCTATGCTTGTGGAAATGAAGTGAGTTATGCTTTGAAAATTCCCTCTGTGCTCTTAGTCTTGATCGTACGGGACGAGTCCCTATGCTAGGGATCCTATAGGAGAAGCCTCCGATGCGGTGTTTGGTCTAGCCCGGGGTGTGGCAGAGAGACCCTGTGACCTCGGAGAAGTGTTCCCTTCGGGTGGAACTGCCTAGGAAGGCGATAGGAACCCGTCTCGTATGCGCCTGACTAGGTTTATTTTGGGAAAAGCTTAGCCGCTCTTGAAGCAAGCTAGCGAGAAGTATGGCGAGTACCGAGTAGAATTTCTACGACTGATAGTTTCTGCGCCGGCCGTCCGTCTGGCCTCGCCAGCCAGATTAGATCCTGTAATCACACCTGCATATTTAAGCATATCTCGAATAATTGAAAGCGACGTCTGCGTTCCGAATAGTACCGAAGCACTACCTGAAGGAGTGCATATCCCACGAAGAATACAGCTCCCGCATAATTAGCATAATCCGCTTAGCAAGAATCGATGAATTCTCCACGGGAAAGAATCGGTAGTGGTACAACACTGGAGTGCCACTCAAGAGTGAGTGGTTCGCTACTGTAGCAGTGTGCTGTGAATAGTATCTCGAATTTGAATAGTAACCCGAATTTGAATAGTGCCTAGTCCCCGTCCGAATATTGCTGAATAAAACCTCCCTGTGTGTGCAGGTGTCGCCGTGAATATCGCCGTATATCCCGTGAATAGTGGCATCAGAGCCGGTTATAATTGAGAAGGTAAAGTTTTTAAATTTGGAAGTGAATAGTGGGAAAATAGTTAATACAAAAGAAAATATTAATATAAGGTGCAGAATAAACTCCCTTGAAGAACATATTTGGCATAGTTCAAATAGTCAATTAAATTTGCTTGTAGATTTAGTTCATAATCTTTATATAACTTGGGATAAGAGACAAGACGAGCTAGACTCAAAGTTTGAAAGGCTATACAAAGAATATAAAAAGATCGAAGAATCATATTCGCTTGCGCAAAATAAACTAAATTTAATTTCGCAAGTACTTGAGGAAGGAAAGACAGAGCAGCATAAATATTGTCAGAATACAGACTATATTAAAGAAGAATTTTCTTTATTATATAAGAAGTTAGGCTCTAAAGGAATCACAAAAGAACATGAAGTGTCACATAAAGATGACTGTAAGGAGATAATAAAACAAAATAACATCATACTCGAGCGGTTAACTCAATTATTAGATAAAGTTAATAGTGAAAGCACTGGAAGAGAGCTCGTGCTAGCCTCCACAGGAATAGTTTCTTCCACTACAGCAATAAATTCAGACAAATGGACTTATCTAAAGGTATCTGCAGAGGAGACCAATCCCTCCAGCTAGTTAATAGAGATGCAAAACCTCTAACCTTAATGGATAGACTGAAAGGTAAAAGAGAAGACATAGAGAATCTTGAAGAGGTCATCGATGTTGATAAAGACTTAGAAAGATATTAGAAGGATACTTTAAGAAAAATACGTCCGTAGCAAATATATCAAATGGAAATATTTGAGAGCAGAAGTGATTTATATAGATTATCAAGAGAAGTAGAATTAAGTGTTTTAACGAAGCCAGTAGAATTAAGAATTGTAAGTAAGCAATTTGAGAATAGTTTAAAATATTCAGTCTACAAATATATTCATCAAGGTATGTATATTATTGGAGTTAAAGTATGACAAGAAAGAAATTAGGAACTAAAGTTTTAATAACTCTGTTAGACAAAAGATGGGACACAATTAATAAAGCTGCATTAGGATTTTTAGAAGGAGATATGAACGAGAATAGTTTAATAACTTATATAGCTCCAGATTTAATCATGCCCATCAAAGAATTTATAGAAAAAATGAGTTTTGGCTTCCAGACTAAAGGATATGAAGACTTTAAAGGAACAAACTTAATGGTAAGCATAGAATTTATAAGAAGGTTAACAAATAGCAGCAGGACTAAATACAAGGTAAATGTGAATAATGTAATTGAAAGCATGCAATCAAAAGGAATAAATTTTATGAGCCCTCTAAAAATAAGCTCTGAAGAAAGGGCAGGAGAAGAATGGAATATAAGTGATTTAATAGAGAAAAAGACTCTAAAGCAACCTGAAGAATATATTAGCTATGAAAATAATAAGGAAAAAACTAGTATCAGATTTATGAATTATAAGTCAAGATCATTAGACGATACAGACTCTGTTATGTCAGAACAAGAAATTGAAAATAGCAGAAGACATAGTGTCTCAGAATTTATGGAAAAGCCTGATATAGACACCGAAATAAGATATTACGAAGATAAGTTAAAACAAATAAATACAGAATATAACACCTCTATGTCAAGCGAATGGTCAAAAATAAGAGACAAAGAACTTTATTTTTATAGAGAATTAGCAAGATTACAAAAGTTGAAAAAGAATAAAGAAATACTTGTAGAAAGCCCACAAGTAACTAAGTCACTTAATAAGGTTAAAGAAAATGAGACAGAATACTCTAATAAAGAATCGCGGGTAGTTTCTGACAAAAAAGAAAAAACTATAGCTAATCCCAACCCAATAAGTGAAGAAGAGCAGTGGGATATGAATGAAAAATTATTAATAGATAGTTACGAAGAAGAAGAAGAATTAGCAAATGAAATATACGATGAATTACAAGCCAGAAATGATGCTGAAGACTATAACAGTTTTATAGACTCATTAGATGATGTTGGGCTACATAATTTAGAAAATGCTATGGAAGCTATGGATGTAGCATCAGGTTCCACTAAAAGGAAAAGATATGGAGAAGACACTATGAAAAGTGACGGAGAAAAAGAAAGACCCACTAGAGCATCAGGAACATGGCCACCTGAAAGAGAAGATTTCCAGTATAACTATATTCCAGGACAATATGCATATATGGGTCCTAAAAGAAATTTTTTTGAAAAGGCCGTAAAATTTCAAAATGATAAAGGTGATGGAGCAATATTAAATTTGTCCGCACATGATCCCATTGATTGGCCAAATATTATAAGCATTTGGAAAGGTTTAATAGTTCAAAAATACATACAGAATCGACATAACATAGGAAATAAAGTAGAAGATATGTTAACATATTTAGAAATATTTTTAGGAGAATCAGTAAAGGTTTTATGGGAACAATGGGTAGAAACGTACCCTAATAAATATGAAGAATTAAAGAAGGCAGGAAATAATCCTTATAATTTTGCAAAGGTGATATCACATATTATCATAGCGGAAGACCCAGAATTAGGGAGCACTGCCCTACAAAATGAAAGGCTAAGGGAAATAGAAAAGCTAACTCTGACAAACTGGAAAGGTATAAAAGAATTCTCACAGCATTATCTATACAATGCTACCACTGCGAAGCAAGGATTTAATCCAGGGGTAGTTGAAAGATATTTTAATAAATTACCTGACCCCTTAGGCAGCATGATATTTGAAGAATACAAAAAAGACACGCAGGGACAAACAATTAATATATCCCAAGCGATAACTTTTGTCTTTAAACAATTAAAGAAAATATGTACTAATATACAGGCTCAAAGATCAATGAAGCATTCAGATTACAATTTTCGCAATAAAATAGTTCAAATACCTTTGACATCTGGAGAAGAAAGATCTAGAAATAAAAAATTTTATAAACCTCAACGAAAATATAACAATCCTAGGACAAAAAGAAGGTATTTCCTTAGAAGATCTGATAATAGACCACCATTCTTACATAAAAGAAATGTAAGGAGATATAATCCTAGAAAGAATTATGATAAAACATGCAGATGTTTTATATGCAATTCACCAGATCATTTAAGCAAAACTTGCCCTAATAAAGACCAAAAAAGATGCTCTAGCAAATATGAAGAGCAAGAGAAGGTATTTATAGTAGATAGTGTAAATGAGAACATATTAATGTGTGATGATGAAATAAAAGACGATGAATCAATATATTCTATTATAGAAACTGATGAAATAGAAAACATTGAAGTCGAATATGAAACAAGCGATGATGAAATGGATTTAGTAGATGAATTAGCAGGTTTAAAAATCGAGATGATGAATCAGGCAGTTTGTGAACATGATTGGATTAGAGGAAAAGCAGACTATAATATAAAATGTGCCTTTTGCATATATTATCCAAGTCAAGATAATGGAGCAACCTGCAGTGCTTGTCTGAAACAGGCATGTGTTGAGTGTTTGAAAGCAAAGAAACAAAACTGGAAAAATGAAGTAGAATACGAACCAGAAGATAGAATACTCTCTAGTAGAGTAAGGATATTAGAAAATAGAATTAATAAATTAGAAGAAGAGTTAGAGAACTTAAGGGCTATACTTGATAGTAAAACTAAAGAAGAAGATACGAATGTTGGGAACATCGAATGCCAAGAACAAAATCTAACAATAAAAGACAATAAGAGTAATAAAATGATTCAAGTATGGTAGAACCCAAACCCAACAAACTTGCAACATTGATGTGGGATCTCTTGAATCACATATTATCGAAGGTCTTCCTGAAGAGCACAAAAGTTATGAACTTAGTACAACCTTAGAAGAATATTACATAGAAAACTCTAATATAGAATGTATTGGTTTACAATCATTTGGGCCAAATTGGTATAGAGACATAAAGTCAAAAAATGATATAGAAAGGATTGTGCAAAGACTAGAAGATATTCAAATTATTGGTGAAATTCCTATGAAACATTGGAAGAAAAATGGCATATTATGCAAGACTAATGTTATAAACCCAGACTATATAATTAAAACAGCTCCAATTGAAGCCACTCCAAAAGATATAGAAGATTTTAAAATGCATATTGAAGAGCTGTTAAAAGTTAAAAGCAATAAGAGAAAGTAGAAGTCCACACAGATCCGCAGCATTTATAGTTAGAAATCATGCTGAAGAAGTCAGAGGAAAATCTAGAATGGTTATTAATTACAAAAGATAAATGATAACACTATAGAAGATGCTTTTAACATTCCAAATAAGCAAGAATGGATCAATAGAATACAAGGAAGCAGATATTTTTCGAAATTTGACTTAAAGGCAGGATTTTGGCAAGTTAAAATGGCAGAAGAATCAATAGCATGGACTGCATTCACCTGTCCCCAAGGGCATTTTGAATGGCTTGTAATGCCATAGGATTAAAGAATGCGCCCGCATTATTTCAAAGAAAAATGCAGAATATTTTCAATGAATATATTAGTTTACATTGATGACTTGCTAGTTTTTTCTAAAACTTACAAAGAGCATATTGCCCACTTAGAAGTATTTTTTAGAAAGGTAGAGCAGAATGGTTTAATATTGTCTAAAAAGAAAATGGAAATATGCAAAGAAAAAATCAATTTTCTTGGTCATGAAATAGGAGAAGGGAAAATTTATTTACAAGAGCATATTGCAAAGAAAATATTGCAGTTTCCTGATGCTATGAATGATAAGAAAGTTCTACAGCAATTTTTAGGAATTGTAAATTATGCCAAAAACTATATTGATAATTTAGCAAAGCTTGCTGGTCCATTATATGCAAATTAAGAAAAAATGTTCAGAAATATTTTAACTCAGAAGATATAAAATTAGTAAGGGCAATTAAAGAAAAGGTGAAGAATTTGAAACCCTTGGAATTACCTTTAGATGACAATTATTTTATTATAGAAACTGATGCGTTTAAAGAAGGTTGGGGTGCAATATTGAAACAAAGGCCTAATAAATATTCTTCTAAGACAGAGGAAAAAATATGCAGATATGCTTCAGGAAGTTATAAGTTAAAGACTGTGAACAATACTGATAGGGAAATCCTAGCAGTAATTTCTGCAATAAACGCGTTTCGACTATATCTTGGATTCAAGGAATTCACAGTTAGAACTGATTGTGAAGCGATATGTCGATACTATAATCAGATTAATAGTAAGAAAAGCTCGACTAGAAGATGGGTTTTATTTGAAGATATTATTACTGGAAATGGCTACAAAGTTAATTTTGAGCATATAAAAGGAAAGGATAACAAGTTGCCTGACTTGTTCTCACGCTCATCTATTTTGCAGGAATGAAGAGAATGATGAATTTTGCAGAAGTTGAATCATACTCCTTTGGGTCAGATAATAAATTAAGGGTTTTCCCGCAGAATACTTTCAAATTCAAGCCCAAAGATCATATTGTTGTAGATGAAGTTCAGCAAGCTAGCGAGAAGTATGGCCAGTACCGAGTAGGAATTTTACGCCTGATAGTTTTTGCGCCGGCTGACTGTCTGGCCTCGCCAGCCAAATACTAGATTAGATCCTGTAATCACGCCCGCATATTTAAGCCAAGCGCATATCTCGAATAATTGAAAGCGACGTCTGCGTTCCGAATAGTACCGAAGCACTACCTGAAGGAATGCATATCCCACGAAGAATACAGCTCCCGCATAATTAGCATAATCCTCTTAGCAAGAATCGACGAATTATCCACAAAAAAGAATCGGTAGTGGTACAGCACTCGAGTGCCACTCAAGAGTGAGTGGTTCGCTACTGTAGCAGTGTGCTGTGAATAGTAACCCGAATTTGAATAGTATCTCAAATTTGAATAGTAACCCGAATTTGAATAGTGCCTAGTCCCGTCCGAATATTGCTGAATAAAACCTCCCTGTGTGTGCAGGTGTCGCCGTGAATATCGCCCTGCAACAATGTTCACACACCCCCTCCCGGTGCCCAAAAAAAACTCATTTTCCATTAGTACTAGTAAAAATACACGTACGTCACGCACGTGTCCAACCAAATGACATCATTTGGCAGGACTTTATCATAAATAAAAAAAATATGATGTACCGTATACGTATCATAAAAAAAACACACTTCTGACACATCATTGCATTTAAGTACCATAACGACATTAACACAACAAGCTCAAGAATCTGACAAAATAACGACATTGTTTGAAATTAAAGACGCTAACTGACTTTGAGACATAAAAGACAAAATGACATCACCTTATTATACAAAAAAAAACTATAAAAGGCAAGATACCTTGCAATTTGTTCGCTTCTGCTCCTTGTGAATGAAAGATAATGTGGCTATATTACAGTGGTCAAAAGATCCAAATTTGCTAGTAAAAAGTTAGTACATGTAATTTAAATAAACAAAATTCACTTTGAAATGATGTTAAAAAGTACTTGATATTTCCACATATCTGCTGCTTGAAGCCCCGTCATTCTAAATAGTGCAATCAAGCTGGGCAGCTATGAAGCATGAGAATTACTTTTGAACATGCAAGAGCAAGACCCATTCATTCTAAATTATAAAAAAAAATGGTTCCTAATAACTGCCATTTTGCATCTCGCTGCTCAAGTGATAAAGATAAATATTAAAATAATTCTTCAGAACACATGTTTGGTTATTTGTTTCACAAAATATCCTCGAGTTGTAATTTGTGAGCTTTCTGAACTTAGCCCAAATATCTGAAATAAGTGTTAAACTTGTTAGATCCAGCTTAGAGTATCAAATAAATGGATAAAGACAGAACTACTGGCAACTATATATTAACATATAACCTACGGACAAGCTTATAGGAATATGCTAATATTTTCTCAGAGAATACATAACAACAGGACTGATCTGACCAACAAATTATCCCAGTGCGTGTCTGAATCGGATCAATTTCTGAACCTATATATCGATCAGACACACATAAGAAACTTACGATGGTGCACCATAAAAGTTACCAAAGCTTTCACTGATGATGGACAAGAAAGTCTCAGAATACATTGAGCATACAAAGAAACATCCTTCTTCTTTTTTGTTTTGGGAATCTCAAAGAAACATCCTTCTGCTGTTTGTAGGTTTGCACACCTTACAGTTAGAGCCAAATTTTTTGTGCGCTTGTAATTCTTTGAAGCAAACCTAGCAGACATCTAGTTCCCTGCACATTGGAGGTGGCTTTGGCTCACCAAGCAACGTAGCATTCTCTCCAGCAGGGCTGCAAACTTTCCACTCTGGGTGCTTTGCCCTGCAGTAAAATGAAACAAATAGCCTGTTAAACAAGTGCAAATGATAGTCCTTGACAAATAAAGAATAAAAGCAACTAAAAGCCGTCCTAGAGAGAGAGTCGAAGAATAAGATTAATACATACAGGGGGAATTTCTCCTCTTCTTAGCATCTTAACAATCTCAACAACTCGTTTTGGAGTGATCCTTAACCATGAATCATACACAGCGTAGTTCACACACACCAAAAGGTGATTTTACCCACCTGCAAGGATTGGGGAAAAAAATTACAATGCAGCTAATGGAGAAAATAATAATCATCAAGAAATCTGTAATCCATCAAAATACCTTAGTCCGATTAAACATTCTATACAAAGTAGCAACTTCATAGACCCCGATTGGCTCAACAAAGAATAAATTCAAGTGTGTGTTTTCGTTCAACTTGCACAATCAGACTTTCATAACAGTGTATGCCCTTCCTAGCATCTCTGTTTTACTTTTCCTTTTCCATATCAATTCTTCACACTGAAATACCCAGTGCACAACTGCATTGCATACTGTCTGTCAGAGCGCTCCTTTCCTGAGATAAGCCATTTGCAATTGCTGGATTATCTAACAAATCAATAAATATACTGAATTCAAGATTGAACTGATGCATTTTATAACAATTATAACCTGATATGTGGTGCTTTTTTTATTTACAGCAATACATTCACACATTCTCTTCATATGGTAATAATCTTGTTGATATTCATGGCGTTGACAACAATGTTCCTCTTCTGCATTACACTTGATGACATGAGCATATGTGATTATAATATAAGTATTGGTTTACATAAAAAATCGAAAGGACAAAAGACTTGGGACTTTGGCATAGCGTCTTTATTGATAGTTGCTGGTTCTTCCTCCTCTTGGCCAGACATTTGCAATAATGAACCCGTAATCCTGCAAGCCCCAATTCTAAATGTCAACGTGTGGTGAAAGTAGGGGAAAAAAGGGCATACAAACATGTATTTTTCTATAGTTGGCAATTTCATATTGAAACCAATCCTTCAGGCTGCTGCCTAAAATGAGAACTTCAGTCTAGTGGACAACACGAGAAAATAATGTTAGTGCTCTCATAGCCAGGGAGCGGCAGCAGAAAGCTCGGCCCCACGGCCAGGGAACATCGGTGAACTTCAGCCCCACGGCCAGGGAACTCGGCCCCAGCGGCCATGGAATGTAATTGAACAAGGCTAGAGAACAGGTGAAACGAAATGTGAACATCATCACTGGCGCATATGCTTGCATAATGGTGCAAGCATCATTAGCTTGCGTGATCTGATCGTAAGGTCCCAACAGAGAGAAATTTATGCTTACCTTTTGCAGGCTGCAGACGGGGCGGGTTCGCTCGGGGCTGGCTCACCAGCCGCCTGAGATCCCAGCTGGCCAACTGAGCGTTGCCAGCCCGTGGTTGTGCGCGGATGTGGTGACTCGTTGTTGGTCGAGGTCAACTTGGGCATCGCGTCGCGTGGAGGTGAAGGGCCACGAGCGGCAGAGCGGAAGGGTGAGGAGCGGTGGCGGAGGGCAAGATTGCGGCGGCGGCGGCGGATGGTGTGGTGATGCCGTGCACAAATTCTGCTCGCGCTTGCCCGCTCTGATGCGCCGCAATTCGCCGCCGCCATCACGAAGCCGAGTACGTGCGCCGCCTTGTAGCGGCCGCCCTCTCGATCTAAAGACCTTTGCCTCCTTCCGCGAGGAAGTAAATCGATCGCGCGATGTAAGGAAAGGAAAATCAATCACGGTGATTAAGGAAAGAATGATTGAGGGCGCGTGGGGATTGCGGGACGGTAGAGGTGAGAAAAGAATTTTGTTTTAGCGTTACGGTAACGCAACACTTCCAAAAAATCAACGTAACCAGTGGGGGAGAGAGGAGGAGCGTTACATTCGAGATCTAGTGCAACCATTCGGTGCGTTGGATTTTGGGCCCACAATATGGCAGGACGGTTCAGATGGCAGGGTAGATAGGCTGGCAGGGTGAAACTGATTTTCATCATAACTGGTTCTTTAGAGGTTTAGACATATTGGAAGCCTCATACACTGTGACTATGTCGGTGATCATGGGTGCTGGATTACATTGGATTTGCCACGGAGCTTTTAGCATTGCACAAATTTGCACAGATGCTTCTATTTTGGGGGATGCGAATTTGTGAAAAACATTAGAATGGCAAAATGATGCATTGAAATTTCCAGGTAGTGGTACATAGCTTTTTCTAGTATGACCTCTTGGCCACGATCTGCAGGCTCAAATTGCACATGTATTTTGACGTGATTCTGACATGACCAGCTAGTAAATAAATGTAGCAATTGAATATAGAGACGGACTGAGAGCTGTACGGATTAAGATATGACCTGGGGGCAACTTAACTCGTGGAGATGCACCTCTCTGTACCTCTAGGGTACCGAACCGAGAGCCTAACTTGTGAGGTTTGAGTCCTAAAAAAAAGGTGCTTTCCATCTCCTCGTCCTTACACCATCAATGTCGATATAAACTACGGGGCACTATATATTAAATAGGCTTGATGCAACCAAGTTTTGTCTTTGGAACTGCGTTTTCTTTTCTAAGGGAAATATAAATCCCACCCTCTATACTAACTAGCATGCACATTGGTGTTAAATTGCCAAACATCTAAATATGTGACATCAAAATGCACCTTGGTGTGTGGAGTGCACCGACGGTGCTTCCTACTTAGAACCTCATGTACAAAGATGGAGGTAGAGGGTGACAGGCTGTATGTGCTTAATTACCAGATGTAGACGTCGATTTGGTGGATGTTGTTGGCGGCTGGAGCGAGGTCGTTGCTGACTGGAGCCCTGGCCCAGTCCCTGCTATTTTTGGTGGTGAGGAGGATGGAGAGGAGGGGACCGGTGTGGCCTTTATATAGGGAGTATGTGATGTGAGCTCTAAGATTTTCGGAGGCATCGGTGCGAAGCTCTCGCGGTCTCATGTTCACTGTACCAAAGATGAGCCTGCAGATATTGCCCAAGATGACAAACTAGAAAAAACTATGCCAAATTCGAAAAAATTATGTACCACTGGCTGGAAATTTGAAAACATTATTTTTCCATCCTAATCCTTTTGACAAATTTGTACCAAGGTGGCGCTGCTGATGCCGCCAGTTGTGGCTGCGGTGGTCTAGACCATGCCTGTCGTCACGGTCGCCAGAGGGTTATTGTCCTTCTTCTATCTTAACTAAGTCATCGTGATCTGAGCTCATGATTGCTCGCACCAATCTACTCTCTCGTGTAGGGAGATGACTCAATTCGGTTTCTAAATTTATTATTGGAATAAAGCTGGAGACCGCTTATAGTCCGAGCCGCCGAAGGGCCAAATCGCCGTGGCGGATCTCTGCTCATGTACAATCATCCAGAAGAAGTCGTTGTGTTGCCTGTTGCCGTGCTGAAGTGGTCATGGACGTAGCTCCACACTACGTGCAACTGCTGTCACATGCTCCTGCTATGCAAAGTTTAGCGTGCATTGTGTCGCCACTGTGACATCCCATGTCACTGGAACCAGGAAGCAACCATTTCCCAAGTAACAGAAACCAAGAAGAAACCAAATTCAAATTTCGAAATCCAAATTTCAAATAATGGCCAAACGCATGCTTGTGAAGCAACTCAAAATTTTCCATAACAACTTGAGCAACCAAAAATACCAGTGAGTAGCTCTTGTGAAATAAGAATTTTGGAGATTTTTTGGTGATTTTTAAAATTCATTTCGATGCTCAAATAAATCCCCAAAGTTCCAAAAATGTCCAACTTTGACTAGCTGCCATTTGAATTCTATTTCGAATTGAGATGTGCATGTTATGTCACTGGAAAGAGAAATTCATGATCTTTCGAATGCAACTGGTTTCACAATTTTTGAAGTTCATTTGCTAGTTCAAATTGCGCGCCAAAGATTGGGGAAATCTCAGTTTGAATAAATCCGAAAATTCGAAAGATGCCCGAGGACCCACCTGTCATACTCCTCTCTCTCACTGCGCGCGCGGAAGGATGACGCCACGTCGCCGACGGCGTACGGCGCTTCTCCGCGGCGCCATGGCCCGCATCCGACCAGGCGACGGCGTCAAAAACGCTCCCCTCGCCTGTCCGAACTCTCTCTCAGTCGCTCTCGCTCACTCGCACATCCCCGGCAGCTCAAACCCTAGCGCCATTGCCGTTCGCCAGCTTGAGCTCGCCGCGCCACCACGTCGGGGCTCCTCTCAGCCGAGCAGAGCCGCAAGTCAACGCCCCACGTAGCCCTGAAGCTCAGCATGGCCACCATTTCCCATCTCCCTCCTTAAGCGACGCGAATCGAAGCTTCTTCCTCGCGCCCGGCCGTGTGAGCTCGACGCCGCCTCGTCGAGCAATACGTCTACTCCGGTGAGTGTGTCGTCGATTCCTCGTTCCTGGAGGTGCAGGTCAAGCTCGCGCATCTACCTGACCCCCGTTCCCCTTGAATCCGCAGCTCGAGACCCTGATTTTCAACTTTTCCCCTTCGTCGTCGCCGAGCCGCCGCGATGCCGCTCCGGTGAACTCCACCCTCTCCGCCGCCTCGACGTCAACACGTTGGTCGCCGGGCTTCCCCGCACCTCCGTGAAGCTCGCGAGCCAGCAGCTGCAGCTCCTCGTCGACCGTAGCGAGCCCGCGACGTCGCCGCACTTCCGCCAGCCGCCGCCTCTCGTCGCCGACGCTACTCCGGCCATCCCCGCTTGCTCCTTGTCGTCGAGGTGAGATCTCTGTCTCGCTCTGCCCCCGCTAGTGCCTTTCCCTGGCCGATGCGCTCACCGGAGCTTACTCCGGCGAGTAGCGCCGCCGCTCTCCGGCGACGGTTCCGGCCTGCGCACTGGAGACCACAGGGCGTGGATCTCGTGTGGCTACACGGGATCCCGTGTGGCTAACTCCGTGGCCCCGCGTGGGTTCTTGCACGCCAGTGGCTGGATCTGGTGCGGCCAGCCCAGATCTGGTGCGGCCAGATCTGTGTGCCCATCGGTGTGGCTCGGATCTGGTTGGCCACCAAGTTTTTAAATCCTTTTCGAATTAAATAAATCACCAGAAATTGTGCTAAACTTGTAAAATGCATAATAATTTGAATACATCTCAGAAAAATGTGAAACTAATTTCGTTGGTCTCCTTGTGACATGATCTATCCAATAAAAATGAGAAATAACACCTTTGCATGTTATGTATTTCCTGAAAAATACATCTATCCAGATCTTGTTTAATTCCTTAAAAATTATCTGTTGCCCAATAAATCCTGAACTCTTGCATGCCTGTTAAGAATCTGATAACACACCTACAGAGCATTTTTCCACTGTCACATGTTGCCTAATTATTTTCTTATGATTTAAATCATGTTCTGCACTGTATAAATTATTATAAATAATCTACTCTGCAATAAATCATGAAACTTCACCATAAATTACTTCCAGTGGCACTCTTCACCAGAAAAATGTCACTGGACATAAATCAACTTTAAAAATCACATTATTCATTTAACTTGCCTAAGTTGATTGGTGGTGAACTTAGTTAAAAGTTAATGAAGGAAATACTCCAGACGAAATTAATTAACAAAGTTAATCATTTGCACTTACAGTGTAAATGACTGTCCTATCAAGTAATTAAATCATTAATTGCATCATATTATCTTGCATCTAACATGCATTATTTTCCTTGTCATAACGTGTAGTGACAGAGACGACTCCGGAGCCGCTCGACTTCCAGCTGCCGGAGGAGCCGACCCAGGAGGTGCAGGAGGAGCAGCCGCAGCAGGACGCTGACCCCGCTGACCCTGTTAGCTATGCTCCTGAGCCAGGCAAGCCCCGGTGCATGCCTCCCGAATTAGGATTTTTATTTGTACACTTGATTGGGGCTAGTCAATGTTTGTGCATTAGGTTTTATTAGGAGTTGATGTGGAAACTTAGCGATGCATTAGGATTACCCTTCTATATCCTACCTTGTGTCCTATTTTTGTAGATGTGGTCTAGGTTACGTTAGAACTTGCTAGGCTTAGTGGCTAGCGGACGGTAGAAGTCGAGTGGTAGGTCCCACTCGCGAGGTAGATTCACCCTGGATTGTACTAGCTGGATTTAGGATTTGTTGAGACCGGACGGGGAATTGTTTGTGTAGGATGGTGCGAGAAGGCTGGGCCTTCACGGTGGTAGCCCCGTCTGTGTCGGTTAAGGACCGTCCGTTGTTGGCCCTGTTGAGCAAGTTCGAACGTACTGATCATATGCTAGTGTTTTTATAGGCCTAGTAAACTTAGTAGCTTAGGTTGCCCTGGTGTCTTGCGGATACTTGCACTTTCTATCATGGCATTCGGGAGAGAAGGGATGCTTCCCAATCGGGGCGTACGTCTGGGACGAGGACCGTGCGGGAAGACCTTTCTCGGGAGGTGTGAGACCCAGCCAGCTCTAGGGGGACCTTCGCGAATAGTTGCTGCATACGGCTTTTGCTGTGTGTGGCGTGTGGTCAGGTTTTCTCCTGCAGGATGTACATCGATGCCGCCGCTCTCGGTCAAGAGCAACCTTGCTCACTGCGTCACATCGTAGTGTGACATGATTGTTGAGATGATGATGCTAGTCTATTACATTGCTGTTATTTACATTACTATATATACTGTCACCGTTGATGTATTGTTACTATACCTGTTCTAGATATATGAACACTGCTTTATTGGTTAAGTACTTAATTGGAATTAAAACTTGAAAGTAAGGATCAAGTATTTAGTGCGAATTATGCTATTGAGTCAGCCACCCCTTTGTAGCCTTGCATATTAGGAGTCGGCTGTAGATAGCCAATTTGACGGGTAAGACTTGCTGAGTATTAGTTGCTCAGGGTTTGGCTCTTTATGATTTTGTTGCAGGTAGCACCTTTATCCCCGACTCTACGGGTGGAGGTGGACAGTGGGATGGCCAGCTTCCCTTTGGTTGGACAGCCCACTGGGAGACTGAGGAGTGATCTCCTCTCGAGTCCGCATCTTCGTGGCTTTGGATGCGGGTTCCTGTGTATCGCGAGCGCGTGCGCTTGTACCTTTATTTCTAGAATTGTATCGTTATTTTCCGCTGTGCGACTCTGTGTTTTAAATGGATTAATGTAACTACTTAAAGACTTAATTTGTGCTTTTTATATGCTGTACTGTTGCGTCTGTTCATCAGCGCTTGACCGACTCGATCCTGCGAAAAGCGGAGACGCTTCAGCTGGTACCAGAGCCGTGTTGGGACAGTACATCATATAAACGGCCTATTTTCGAAAATCTAACCACGTACGTGTGAGGAACGAAAAGCCCATTATAAGGATGTTAGAGTAATCAGGTGGTAATAGGAGTTGATTGTTATTTTCTGTAACGACGCACCGACGCCCAGGTAAGAAGGTAAGGAACTACGTGGCGCTGGTTTTGGATATTGGTGGCGGAGTTTTGTTATGTTCCGTGAGCCATCGAGTTCACGAGGAGTTGAGGATGGTGAGGATATGTCATTGGGCCATGTATTACATTTTTATGAGGTACGTCACCTGTGTAGGTTGGTTGAGGTGACGTTGTGTGCTTGCAGGTACACTAACTCGCGCGTAAATCGTGTAGAAACGTTTGTGAGTGCGAAGTAGTTGCCACCACTGTCTACGGCCTGCTATATTTGGGCAAATTTTTACTTTGTGAGGACGTGCAGGACGAGCATGCATTGCATCATCAATTAAAACACTTCCACGAATTTCAGATCACCCAAAAATTTCAGACTGACAAGCTAATTTTTAAAATTCATAACTCCAAAACCGCTTGGCCAAATTCGATGAACCCAGACCTGATGGAAAGCTTACAACATGAACTAAAACTTTGCTTCAGAGTTCACCTTTAGATTCTGTCAGTATCACCCCCAAATCGGTCGATTAAGTGAGGTCAACTTTCAGCTTCGACTAGTTTTTCCAGAATCTGTCCACCAACTTTGAAAATCGATATCTCCAGTTCTACTGAGCCATTTTGGGCGTTTGAGCACTCGTTGGAAAGATCTTGAAGTTATCTACAAGTTTCGCGTTATGACTTTTCTCGTTTGAAGCCTCCAGAAGTACCAGTTTTCGTTTTAGTGTCTGCTGTTCTTAGCGAGTCAGATTTTCAGCGTTGCAGTTTTTCATTGCTTTCCTTGTGGGCTGTGTGTGTGGCTTTTGCTACCACTCTATAGCAGCCTGACCATGTTATATTTCTTGCTTAGCATGGTTATTTTGTTCTGTTGGAAGAGATTGTGACTTTTTCTCTCTCTTTTCCGCAGATGGCTGACCTAGACGACTTTCCGCACGCTGAGCTTGGGGAGGACGGTGCACTGCACACGGATGGTCTTTACCACGCCAGTTTTCCCTCGCTGTTCTGGGCTGAGTTGCAGCGACTTGGCTACCCCGACCCTCCACGCTACCGCGGACAGCCCAGCCAGGTGTACGGACTTCCCCGCTTCTCGATGTGGGTGGATGTCCCCTCGCACCCACAGCGGCCTGCTTGGTCGCACTTCTCTCTTCGGGGTTTCGGTCAGGACTTTGACGAGACCCTGAACAGTGTTGCTCTTCAGGCGATGGTGCGTTTCTGTGAGATGCACGTTGCTGATCTTGGCAACACCTCACTGAGCTTGTTCCCAGTCAGTACCACAGGGCACCCTCAGTACAGGAGACGTCTCAGGCAGCTTGACAGCGGCAACTTGGTCCTCACCCCGACACAGCTACCTTCTACGGCTCGACACCTGTCCGAGCTGTACAGGGTTCTTGTGGCTTCTGACCGCGCAGGTGGGAGGACTTTGAGCCGTGTGGAGGAGTTGTCAGAGACAGTGGACGCTAGGAACGACAGGATTGCGCAGTTGGAGCACGCCTTGGCCGTGACTACTGCTCAGCGCGACCACTGTGCTGCTCAGCTTGACCAGTGTGTTGCACAGCGCGACCAGTGTGCCGCCCAGCGTGACCAGCTTGCCGGCCAGCTCACTGCACGTGGCCACGAGATTTCCGAGTTAGTCGACGAGCTAGCTGCTTCACTGAACCACGCAGGACAGCTCGAGCAGCAGTTGCAGGTCGCCCAGCACCAGATAGTGGGACTCCAGGAGCAGGTTGCTGCAGCAGTTGTGGCACCTCCAGCAGAGGAGGAGGCACAGGAGGACGCCGTGTCAGAGATGAGTGTTGAGCTGTTTCCTTCAGAGATCCTGGACACCGCTTCCCACCGTGGTAGGAGGCACCGTTAGTTGCCTTACTCGGCATTCCAAGCGTGACAGAGGCGCGCTGGATGCGATGTGGATGACGCATGTGCGTCGTAGTTGTCGACAGGTCC
Source organism: Eragrostis curvula (assembly GCA_007726485.1). Lineage (NCBI taxonomy): Eukaryota > Viridiplantae > Streptophyta > Magnoliopsida > Poales > Poaceae > Eragrostis > Eragrostis curvula. The sequence goes on along the minus strand of RWGY01000320.1, from coordinate 11,447 downwards.
TTAATTAGCTTGATCTAGGAGCATCATTCTAGTTGGTCAGGTGTCGTAGTATTTTGTTGGATGTTACACCCCCTATGTACGCATGAGTGGATTGTACCATGATCTATGTAATGAATGCTCTGTAAGACTTAATTAATGTTATGAATGGATCTGTCAGTTTGATTATTTGGATCTGAGCTACTTTTGTTTCTGCCTGTGCATGTCAATTTAAATTTCCGCCTGATAATGATATTGTATTCTGGAGCTGACGGTGGAAATGTTTAATTGGCAGGATGCCGCCGCGTCGCCCGCCGCCGCCGCCACCCCCGCAGCACACTCTGGCGGAGGCGATGCACAACCAGACGGAGCTGCTCAGGACTCTCGTTCAGGCCGTCACCCAGCAGGGTGGCCACCGTCGGGGCGCACAGCCAGGCTGCACCTACGCAGACTTCCTGGCCACTCACCCGCCTGTCTTTTCCGGGTCCACTGACCCGATGGAGGCGGAGGCTTGGCTGCGCACTGTGGAGTCCAAGTTTGGGCTCCTTCCTGACTGCACAGAGGTGCAGAAGACACTGTTCGCGGCGCAGCAGCTTCACGGGGCGGCTGGAGGATGGTGGGCAGCTCACCTTGCCACTCTTCCGGCCGGTCAGCAGTTGACTTGGGCACAGTTCAGAGAGGCCTTTCGCTCGTTCCACATTCCGCCTGGCCTTATGCAGCGGAAGCTCAGGGAGTTCCTGGACCTCAGACAGGGAGGCAGGAGCGTGTTCGACTACGCCCAGGTGTTCAACCACCTGGCCCAGTTTGCTCCAGACCAGGTAGACACGCCCGCCAAGCGGAAGGCGTGTTTCTTGAGAGGCTTGTCTACCAAGCTTCAGTCCCGGCTTGTCCTGAACGCCGGTGGTACCTTCGACGAGTTTGTCAGTGCAGCGATCGTGATGGAGGATGCCATCAGGGCACACCAGGACGACAAGAGGAAGAGGAAGGCAGTGGCACCGCAGTCTGGCAGCACTTCAGCCAGGCCACGCCTTGTGTACACCGCTCCCAGTGGACAGAGGTACCTTGCACCTCCACAGTACCAGCGTCAGCAGCAGCAGCAGCAGCAGTTGGCTCAGAGACAGCCACAGCAGCAGCAGCGTCAGCAGCAGCAGCGCTCGCAGCAGCAGCAGGCAGGCAGAGGCTTTCCGTGCTTCAACTGTGGACAGGTGGGGCACTTTGCGCGTGACTGCCGTGCAGCACCTAGGCAGAACAACGCGCAGAGGGCTCCAGTTCAGGCAGCAGGACAGCAGCGCCAGCAGGGCAGGAACGCGCCAGTCAAGACTGGGCGCGTTAACTACACCACTGCAGAGGAGGTTCTAGAGGGTGAGCAGGTTCTAGCTGGTACGTTCTCTATGCGACACGAGCCCGTGGTTATCTTGTTTGATTCAGGTGCGACACATGAGTTTGTCAGTTTAGCTTGTACTCAACGACTGGGTCTTGTGATTTCTTCCTTAGAGACTCCGTACGTGATCAGTACACCAGGAGGCCGCATTGTGACGAGGCAGATAGTGCGTAATGCTCCTATTGACCTTGCTGGACAGATCTACCCGACCCATCTTATTGTGTTGGACGGTCAGGGTTTAGATGTGATACTTGGTATGGGATGGATGAGGGTCCAGAAGGCTGTTCTTGATACTTCTCTCCGTCTTGTTCACTTGGATTCTCCTATGCACGGCAAGGTCACCCTTCAGCTATCCTTGTTGGCCCCATCGCGACCGTCAGTGCACCAGGCCGTGGGCAAGAGTCTGGATATGATACCTGTGGTGCGTGAGTACCCCGATGTGTTTCCAGATGATTTGCCAGGCTTACCACCAGATCGTGATGTGGAGTTCCGCATTGACTTGCAGCCAGGCACAGCACCTATCTCCAGGAAACCGTACAAGATGGCCCCTAATGAGTTAGCAGAGTTGAAGATGCAGCTGAAGGAGCTATTGGACAAGGGTTTCATTCGTCCTAGCTCTTCACCTTGGGGTTGTCCAGCCTTGTTTGTGAAGAAGAAGGATCAGGCGCTAAGGCTATGTGTGGATTATAGACCACTTAATGCTGTGACGATTAAGAACAAGTATCCGCTGCCTCGCATTGATATCTTGTTCGATCAGCTAGCTAGAGCTAAGGTGTTCTCCAAGATTGATCTCCGTTCTGGGTATCATCAGATTAAGATCCGTGCAGAGGACATTCCGAAGACTGCTTTCGCTACCAGATATGGACTCTATGAGTACTTGGTGATGTCTTTCGGTTTGACCAATGCACCTGCTTACTTCATGTACTTGATGAACTCAGTGTTCATGCCAGAGTTGGACAAGTTTGTCGTAGTTTTCATTGACGACATCTTGATCTATTCAGAGACAGAGGAGGAGCATGAGCAGCACCTCAGGATTGTGTTGCAGCGTTTGAGGGATCACCAGCTGTACGCTAAGTTCAGCAAGTGCGAGTTCTGGCTTAGCGAGGTGCCTTTTCTTGGCCATGTTATATCAGCTGAGGGCATTGCTGTTGACCCTAGCAAGGTGCAGGATGTTCTGGATTGGAATGCACCTACGACTGTCTCTCAGATTCGCAGTTTCTTGGGTTTGGCTGGTTATTACCATCGGTTTATTCCGAATTTCTCTAAGATCTCCAAGCCCATCACTGAGTTGCTGAAGAAGAACATGAGATTTGTGTGGAGCTCGCAGTGTGGTGATGCTTTCCAGAATCTGAAGAAGCTTCTCACTACCGCTCCAGTTTTAGCTCAGCCTGATATCACCAAGCCATTTGATGTGTATTGTGATGCTTCCGGTACTGGTCTTGGTTGTGTGCTGATGCAGGATGGCAGGGTAATTGCTTATGTCTCTCGGCAGCTTAAGCGACATGAAGAGCATTACCCCACTCACGATCTTGAGCTTGCAGCTGTCGTACTTGCTTTGAAAGTATGGCGGCATTATCTGTTGGGAAATCTGGTGCATATCTACACAGATCACAAGAGCCTCAAGTATATATTCACGCAGTCAGATCTGAACATGCACCAGAGGAGATGGTTAGAGCTGATCAAGGACTATGATCTGGAGATTCACTATCACCCAGGGAAGGCTAATGTGGTTGCTGATGCTTTGAGTCGCAAGGCTCATTGCAATAATCTCATCGCAGCTCCTTATGCAGAGGCAGAGCCCAGTCTTAGAGTGTATGCTTATGGCTCCTTGGCCAATATATCACTTGTTCCGACCCTGCGAGATGAGATTGTGGCAGCGCAGAAGAAGGATGAGAAGGTGAATCACCTCAGGAGGAGACTCAAGCTCGGGGAAGCTGGAGTCCAGTGTTTCAGAGAGGATGAGGATGGAGTCCTGTGGTTCAAGGACAGATTGGTAGTTCCTAAGGACTTTGAGTTGCGCAGGAAGGTTCTTGATGAGGCACACTTGTCCAAGTATTCCATCCACCCTGGTAGCAACAAGATGTACCAGGATTTGAGGAGTCGCTTCTGGTGGACCCGCATGAAGCGGGAGGTCGCACAGTACGTTTCTGAGTGTGACACTTGCAGGAGAGTGAAGGCAGAATACATGAAGCCAGCTGGATTATTGCAGCCTTTGAGTATTCCTGCTTGGAAGTGGGAGGATATTAGCATGGACTTCATTGTTGGCTTACCTCTCACATCCCAGAAGCATGATTCTATTTGGGTGATTGTTGATCGGTTGACCAAGTCTGCTCACTTTATCCCCGTGCACACCCGTTACAATGTGAAGAAGTATGCTGAGTTGTATATTGCTCGGATTCTCTGTTTGCATGGAGTGCCCAACACCATTATTTCTGATCGAGGTCCACAGTTTGTTTCTCGTTTCTGGGAGCAGCTACATGCTTCTTTGGGCACCACTTTGATTCGCAGTGCAGCTTATCACCCTCAGACAGATGGCCAGACAGAGAGGGTGAATCAGATTTTAGAAGATATGCTCCGTGCCTGTGTGATACACCATGGCAAGTGTTGGGATGAGAGCTTACCTCTTGCAGAGTTCTCATACAACAACAGCTATCAGGAGAGCATCAAGATGGCACCGTTTGAGGCCTTGTATGGACGTCGTTGTCGGACTCCCCTTAATTGGGTTGAGGCTGGCGAGAGAGTCATCTTCCAGGCAAGGTCCGCAGCTGCAGCAGAGGAGACAGTTGTGACTGATGAGGAGGTCATTCCCACACCAGATTTAGTGGCAGCAGCAGAGGAGACTGTTCGCCGCATCCAATCCAACCTGAGAGCAGCCAAGTCTCGACAGAAGAGCTATGCTGATAGAAGACGCCGACCGTTGGTGTTTGCAGTTGGCGACCACGTATACCTTCGTGTCTCTCCCATGAAGGGTGTACGTCGGTTTGGTGTCAGGGGCAAGTTAGCACCAAGATACGTTGGACCGTTCCAGATTATTGAGAGATGTGGACCCGTTGCTTATAGATTGGAGTTGCCCTCCAACCTCTCCAGTGTTCACAATGTGTTCCACGTATCGCAGCTGAAGAAGTGCTTGAAGGTTCCTAGTGACAGAGTGGTCAGTGGTGTTGAGCAGCTTGAGCCAGATTTGACATACCCCGAGCAGCCTATTGGTATTGTTGATCAGAAGGACCGAGTCACTAGGAAGAGCACTACCAGATTCTACAAGGTGCAGTGGAGCAACCACTCTGAGGCCGAGGCCACCTGGGAGACAGCGGAGTTTTTGAACTCCCATTTTCCCGGTTTTCTACCTCCGAGGTGCGTTATAAAGTTGTTTCAATTTTTGCATCTTGTTCTTCGCTTTCGCCATTCGTTTTTCCTCTCCTTTCTCCTTAATCTCGGGACGAGATTCTTTTAAGGGGGGAGGGCTGTGACATCCCATGTCACTGGAACCAGGAAGCAACCATTTCCCAAGTAACAGAAACCAAGAAGAAACCAAATTCAAATTTCGAAATCCAAATTTCAAATAATGGCCAAACGCATGCTTGTGAAGCAACTCAAAATTTTCCATAACAACTTGAGCAACCAAAAATACCAGTGAGTAGCTCTTGTGAAATAAGAATTTTGGAGAATTTTTGATGATTTTTAAAATTCATTTCGATGCTCAAATAAATCCCCAAAGTTCCAAAAATGTCCAACTTTGACTAGCTGCCATTTGAATTCTATTTCGAATTGAGATGTGCATGTTATGTCACTGGAAAGAGAAATTCATGATCTTTCGAATGCAACTGGTTTCACAATTTTTGAAGTTCATTTGCTAGTTCAAATTGCGCGCCAAAGATTGGGGAAATCTCAGTTTGAATAAATCCGAAAATTCGAAAGATGCCCGAGGACCCACCTGTCATACTCCTCTCTCTCACTGCGCGCGCGCGGAAGGATGACGCCACGTCGCCGACGGCGTACGGCGCTTCTCCGCGGCGCCATGGCCCGCATCAGACCAGGCGACGGCGTCAAAAACGCTCCCCTCGCCTGTCCGAACTCTCTCTCAGTCGCTCTCGCTCACTCGCACATCCCCGGCAGCTCAAACCCTAGCGCCATTGCCGTTCGCCAGCTTGAGCTCGCCGCGCCACCACGTCGGGGCTCCTCTCAGCCGAGCAGAGCCGCAAGTCAACGCCCCACGTAGCCCTGAAGCTCAGCATGGCCACCATTTCCCATCTCCCTCCTTAAGCGACGCGAATCGAAGCTTCTTCCTCGCGCCCGGCCGTGTGAGCTCGACGCCGCCTCGCCGAGCAATACGTCTACTCCGGTGAGTGTGTCGTCGATTCCTCGTTCCTGGAGGTGCAGGTCAAGCTCGCGCATCTACCTGACCCCCGTTCCCCTTGAATCCGCAGCTCGAGACCCTGATTTTCAACTTTTCCCCTTCGTCGTCGCCGAGCCGCCGCGATGCCGCTCCGGTGAACTCCACCCTCTCCGCCGCCTCGACGTCAACACGTTGGTCGCCGGGCTTCCCCGCACCTCCGTGAAGCTCGCGAGCCAGCAGCTGCAGCTCCTCGTCGACCGTAGCGAGCCCGCGACGTCGCCGCACTTCCGCCAGCCGCCGCCTCTCGTCGCCGACGCTACTCCGGCCATCCCCGCTTGCTCCTTGTCGTCGAGGTGAGATCTCTGTCTCGCTCTGCCCCCGCTAGTGCCTTTCCCTGGCCGATGCGCTCACCGGAGCTTACTCCGGCGAGTAGCGCCGCCGCTCTCCGGCGACGGTTCCGGCCTGCGCACTGGAGACCACAGGGCGTGGATCTCGTGTGGCTACACGGGATCCCGTGTGGCTAACTCCGTGGCCCCGCATGGGTTCTTGCACGCCAGTGGCTGGATCTGGTGCGGCCAGCCCAGATCTGGTGCGGCCAGATCTGTGTGCCCATCGGTGTGGCTCGGATCTGGTTGGCCACCAAGTTTTTAAATCCTTTTCGAATTAAATAAATCACCAGAAATTGTGCTAAACTTGTAAAATGCATAATAATTTGAATACATCTCAGAAAAATGTGAAACTAATTTCGTTGGACTCCTTGTGACATGATCTATCCAATAAAAATGAGAAATAACACCTTTGCATGTTATGTATTTCCTGAAAAATACATCTATCCAGATCTTGTTTAATTCCTTAAAAATTATCTGTTGCCCAATAAATCCTGAACTCTTGCATGCCTGTTAAGAATCTGATAACACACCTACAGAGCATTTTTCCACTGTCACATGTTGCCTAATTATTTTCTTATGATTTAAATCATGTTCTGCACTGTATAAATTATTATAAATAATCTACTCTGCAATAAATCATGAAACTTCACCATAAATTACTTCCAGTGGCACTCTTCACCAGAAAAATGTCACTGGACATAAATCAACTTTAAAAATCACATTATTCATTTAACTTGCCTAAGTTGATTGGTGGTGAACTTAGTTAAAAGTTAATGAAGGAAATACTCCAGACGAAATTAATTAACAAAGTTAATCATTTGCACTTACAGTGTAAATGACTGTCCTATCAAGTAATTAAATCATTAATTGCATCATATTATCTTGCATCTAACATGCATTATTTTCCTTGTCATAACGTGTAGTGACAGAGACGACTCCGGAGCCGCTCGACTTCCAGCTGCCGGAGGAGCCGACCCAGGAGGTGCAGGAGGAGCAGCCGCAGCAGGACGCTGACCCCGCTGACCCTGTTAGCTACGCTCCTGAGCCAGGCAAGCCCCGGTGCATGCCTCCCGAATTAGGATTTTTATTTGTACACTTGATTGGGGCTAGTCAATGTTTGTGCATTAGGTTTTATTAGGAGTTGATGTGGAAACTTAGCGATGCATTAGGATTACCCTTCTATATCCTACCTTGTGTCCTATTTTTGTAGATGTGGTCTAGGTTACGTTAGAACTTGCTAGGCTTAGTGGCTAGCGGACGATAGAAGTCGAGTGGTAGGTCCCACTCGCGAGGTAGATTCACCCTGGATTGTACTAGCTGGATTTAGGATTTGTTGAGACCGGACGGGGAATTGTTTGTGTAGGATGGTGCGAGAAGGCTGGGCCTTCACGGTGGTAGCCCCGTCTGTGTCGGTTAAGGACCGTCCGTTGTTGGCCCTGTTGAGCAAGTTCGAACGTACTGATCATATGCTAGTGTTTTTATGGGCCTAGTAAACTTAGTAGCTTAGGTTGCCCTGGTGTCTTGCGGATACTTGCACTTTCTATCATGGCATTCGGGAGAGAAGGGATGCTTCCCAATCGGGGCGTACGTCTGGGACGAGGACCGTGCGGGAAGACCTTTCTCGGGAGGTGTGAGACCCAGCCAGCTCTAGGGGGACCTTCGCGAATAGTTGCTGCATACGGCTTTTGCTGTGTGTGGCGTGTGGTCAGGTTTTCTCCTGCAGGATGTACATCGATGCCGCCGCTCTCGGTCAAGAGCAACCTTGCTCACTGCGTCACATCGTAGTGTGACATGATTGTTGAGATGATGATGCTAGTCTATTACATTGCTGTTATTTACATTACTATATATACTGTCACCGTTGATGTATTGTTACTATACCTGTTCTAGATATATGAACACTGCTTTATTGGTTAAGTACTTAATTGGAATTAAAACTTGAAAGTAAGGATCAAGTATTTAGTGCGAATTATGCTATTGAGTCAGCCACCCCTTTGTAGCCTTGCATATTAGGAGTCGGCTGTAGATAGCCAATTTGACGGGTAAGACTTGCTGAGTATTAGTTGCTCAGGGTTTGGCTCTTTATGATTTTGTTGCAGGTAGCACCTTTATCCCCGACTCTACGGGTGGAGGTGGACAGTGGGATGGCCAGCTTCCCTTTGGTTGGACAGCCCACTGGGAGACTGAGGAGTGATCTCCTCTCGAGTCCGCATCTTCGTGGCTTTGGATGCGGGTTCCTGTGTATCGCGAGCGCGTGCGCTTGTACCTTTATTTCTAGAATTGTATCGTTATTTTCCGCTGTGCGACTCTGTGTTTTAAATGGATTAATGTAACTACTTAAAGACTTAATTTGTGCTTTTTATATGCTGTACTGTTGCGTCTGTTCATCAGCGCTTGACCGACTCGATCCTGCGAAAAGCGGAGACGCTTCAGCCACCTTTTAGGAACATTCATTCGTTGGAGTTACCTCCTATGTATCTATGTAGAGTCTGGGGAGACTACTTGGATGGAGGTGGTAGGACCTGTTAAATACATGTGAGTAGAAAGCAGATAGTTCCACTGAATTACGCGCCATTATTACCTGTGTTGGATGTGTAAATGTTACTATTCAAAATGTAAGAAATGGTGGAAATGTGGGGCCGGTGACTGCAGGCACGGGAAAGAAAGATTTGTGTTTATTTCCTTGTCGTGTTCTAATGCTGCGATTGTAACACCGTACACGCACGGCTTTAGTGCTCTGGTCAGAAATTTTCTAGGTTTAGTTTGGGTTCTATCTGTCATGGTCACATACTGTTGCAGCATGCACTCATTTTGGGGGTGGTTTGCAGTATTTCGTAACCTTCTATGGCATGTTCGGATCGGGTCCACTTGTTTCTCGCCTGTGAGGCTGAGTGCCACCCTGATCTCTTTGTAGACGGTGACGGGTTTTCTCGTTTTGTTTAGGATTTGGGCTGCTCAGCATTACTTCTCCGATCGGGAGTCAGGCCTGTTTTATTGGTACGTTGTTTGCTTTGTGTTTTTTTACGCTGTTTTCTTAGTGGTGGGGAAAAACCGAGTTCGAAGAGATAGGTGCGCCATTGGCTTCTAGTAGGAATAATCCCTTGCTTCATTAGAAAGCAAATGATATGCTAGGGACACCAGCTTACTAAGGCACCTACACAAGGATTGAAAAACTTTATTCTTGCCTCCGAGGCACGCGCGCACACGAGCTCCCATAAATACCAATACGGGACATCCAGGCATCCAGCAACTGGAAAAGGCCATGCTCCTATCTTAGGAAGGTAACATTTTTTTTTGTTGACGTCGCATTTGACATCCAGGGGAAGAACGTAACTCTATGTTGCCGAGGTGTGACACACTTTGCACTTCGGGCAACAAGCTCGGCGCCGGCCGTGGCAGCACATAGGAGCGACCCACCAGCGCTGTCCTACACCTCAACCTTGCTTCTGGCCACAACCCCTCATGGCACACGCACTAAAGCACAGTCCTGACATCTGCCCCTGCCTTGAGTAGGTTCGATCCTAGCTAGGACCTCTATATATAGCCTTACTAGCTCCACTAGCAACTCTATAGCTAAGTTTCTCCTTTCAGCTGAGCGAAGACACAAGCCGCCAGAAATGAATCAGGATTCCCCTTCCTTCAGACAAGAGACAAAGCTGGCCACAAGAAATGAATCAGGCTCACTTGTTGTCTCTTCTCTCTCTAAAACTGGCTCCACCACAATGTACGTGAACATGAGACCGCGAGAGCTTCGCACCGACGTTGGATGTTCCACCCTGTTGCCTTCGGAAATCTTAGATACTGCTGAACTTTGATGCACAATAGGTGTAATTTAAATTAAACTACCAGAAAATAATGTAGGCAATTCCACACTTAGCTTGCTCAGACCGGAATTAAAGAAGAAGAATAGACGAGAATCAGAGAAGAAAACAATATTATGACTGGGAATCAGAGAAGAAAATACGAAATCAAAACGGAATAAAAGAAGAAGAATAGACGAGAGATGAATACACTCAATTTGCTCAGACCATCTTCGACCAGACCCCAAAACTCCATCGATTTCTTCGGTAGAAATATGAGAAGACATGAAGGGTGAGAAGAAGCGGGAAGAGAACATCGAGCTCTCCGCGGGACACGTCGCTCCGCTACACCCGTAAAAGATCCCTGATTCCAACCCGCTACCCAGTAACGCGAAAATTAATTGGGCCAAATTGGTAGCTTAGCGGCCAAAGTTCCAAAAATTGAGCCCACGCAGGAGGAAGAGACCTTGCACCAGCACGAATATTGGAATGCATGGGACGCCCAGAAAAACGAGTGTGTTGCTAAGGTTTTTTAGCCGGTTCTTGTTTAGAAATCCCGTTGCTGGTCAGGCTTGCTCGTGCTGATAAGATAGCGAACTGGACATGGACTGGACTGAGGAATTTTTTTTATTAATAAATGAATTTTTTATTCATTTAATAAATTAATAGACCGATTCTAAAATTTACGAAAATAACCGCCCTGTCACCCATTCAAAGGGCGACAAGGGTGCCACGTAGGCAAATGTGGGCCCAGTCGCCCTATGGGAGGGCGAGAAGCCCTTGTCGCCCATGCAAGGGGCGACTGGATCCATGTCGTCCATGCAAGGGGCGACTAGGATCGATCCCCCTTTTCTTTTTCCCGATTTTCTCCACCTCCACAATATAGTCTACCAAATTCTCGATTAAAAATAATTTTAGGCTTCTAAAAATTATGCCTATTTTTTTGCTGATAGACCATTTACTGTAGAAACTATTTGAGCTTGGTGGAGTCCGAAATGCAAAGTAAATTTCAGACTAAAAATCTACGAAATGGGCTGGTTGTTAACAAATTATTGAATTTTTAGAGCACCTTAAACTTTCACAAAAATTCCCAAAATATTATAAATGTCAAGGAAGTTCATTAAAAAGTATTGGATATTTTTTGGGAATTTTTGTAAAAGTTTAAGGGGCTTTTAAAATTCAATAAGTGGTTAACAACCAGCCCATTTCGTAGATTTTTAGTTTGAAATTTACTTTGCATTTTGGACTCCACCAAGCACAAATGGTTTCTACAGTAAATGGTCTATCAGCAAAAAAATAGGCATAATTTTTAGAAGCCTAAAATTATTTTTAATCAAGAATTTGGTAGACTATATTGTGGAGGTGGAGAAAATCGGAAAAAAGAAAAGGGGGATCGATCCTAGTCGCCCCTTGCATGGGCGACAGGGATCCAGTCGCCCCTTGCAAGGGCGACAAGGGCTTCTCACCCTCCCATAGGGCGACTGGGCCCACATTTTCCTACGTGGCACCCTTGCCGCCCTTTGAATGGGCGACAGGGCGGTTATTTTCGTAAATTTTAGAATCGGTCT
>RWGY01000319.1:51450-135609 GCA_007726485.1 Eragrostis curvula | reverse complement strand
CTATGGGCCGTACCAGTGCATCGACGGGCCCAAAACTGCTCGTTTCTGATCGGAAGAAGTCCGAATTTCCTCCCTCAACTGCTGTTGCAGTTCGATTTTCCTCCCCCGGTTACAATACCAGGCAACTTTGCTCTCTCAACTTTTAAATTCGATCGTTTTTCCTCCCTAGCTGGTTTACATCCCGGTTTTAGTAGACATGGCGTATGCGGCTAGTCGGCGAGGGGCGGCAGGGCGAGCTGCGACACAAGAAGCAGATGCGCGACATGTACCCTGCCGCCACTGTTGCAGGCTGCTCGAGGCAGACGCGGACGCGTGGAAAGGCAAGGTAGGGATGAGGCGGCGGTGCGGCAAGCGAGCAGCTCGTCGTCCTCTGGATCTCGCTGGCGCCAGCGAGCTCGGCCATGGTGCGGCGGCTCCTCATCAAGCCGTCTCAATCAGCTCGGTTGCTCCTCTTCCATGGCTCCCTTGCCCGCTCACTCGATTGCTCGGAGGTCTATGGTGAAGGCCTTGGTGTGTTCATCCCTCCACGGCACGCCATGCCCGTCGCCTCGCAAGCACGCCGCGCGCTACAGCGGTGCACCTGGGAATCTCATCGTTCTCGCGTCGGCACCAAGTGGTCGAAGTCGAGGAAGCTGTCGGGGAGATGCGGCGTGCGAGCGGCGGTTTGTGCCTCCGGAGCTCAACTCCGGCAAGTTCGTCGCCCCTCGCCGAGGAGCCGCAGACGCCACGTCTACTAAAAACGGGGAAACCAGCTAGGGAGAAAAAAACGAAGGGATTTAAGAGATGAGGGAACAGAGTTGCCCGGTATTGTAATTGGGAGAGGAAAACCGAACGGTTGCGGTAGTCCGAGAGAAGAAACTCGGACTTCTTCCTTTTTGATCTCCTCGGCTCATCATCTTGCCCGCTCGATTCCAAACAATTGGCCTATAAAAGAAATAAAAGATTCCAAACAATTGGCCTATAAAAGAAATAAAAGATTCCAAACAATTGGTTAGCCGATGAATTCGTTCCGTGATCACTTATCTCCAACCGGTGGCTCAAAAAAAAAAAAACTTATCTCCAACCTGCACACGATCGAATGCACTACAAGCCATTGGCAAGCGCCCAACGCTACGAGTGAGTCCCACACCTATTTTCTTGAATGTGGAAAACAATTTGGTCAACCAGCCAGCTGCTAAGCATTTCTTTAATTTTTAAGTGAAAAGCTGCTAACCAATTACATTTGGGTATTTCCTGAAACCTCGCCCGTTGACCTTCCTCTTTATCACTACTACAAAGAATCACCTTTGTTCCCAAATAGTTGTCATTTTTTATTTTAAAATATAATATTTGACTATTTATTTTATTCAAAATTTTTATACAAATATTAAAACAAGTATGCCAACTGTGTGTGTTGCTTGACCCGTTTCTTCTCCGCACACTCAGGGCCCGCTGCAGCAACAATAGTGAATTAAAGACGCTGACACGCTGTAGTTGCGTCTACGTGGCCTCAAAGCGTCATGGAAGGCTAGCTCTAAACTGACTCTCAGAATTATTTATTGGATGAAAAAAAAGAGAGAGAAGACAGCTATCTCTTTCTCAAAAGATAGTCTCTAAGCATAATGAGAGAATGAAACATGAGACTCATCTCTCATCAATCCTCTTTAAGAGATGGCTGCTAGCTCTTAGCTAGCTCTACCTTTGTGGACGCTCTCCCATCGGAGGGAAGAAAGAACCAGTCAGCCAGTCAGCTAGACCGCGCTTCAACGGGAAAAAAAACACGGTAACAAAATACTACAAGATGCCCCTTGAAAGCTGACAGGAAACAAATCCATCTCTGTCCGCTCCTTCGTACCAACAGGTAAGTTTCTCTTTGTGAGATTTGTGAGATTATAGCTAAATCCTTTAGATTGGGTTGAGATAATTTGAATTAGAGAGCACAAGAGAGCATCCTCATACTTGAGCATTTGAGCACTTCGCCTTGAATCCGTGAAGCATTTGTTACTCTTGGAGGTGAAGCCTCCTAGACGGCTAGGTGTCGTCCTTAGAGCTCCCAAGCTTGTGGTGAGCCTTGGAAAAGTTTGTGCAAGGCCCGTTTCGCCTCCGCAAGGAAAGAAACAAATAGTGGAAAGGAGAAAAGTGGTTGAAAGAGACCCGGCTCTTGAGTAGAGCTTCCTCAACGGAGACGTAGGCAGCTTGCAGAGCAAGCTGCTGAACTTCGGGAAACAACTCCGTGCGTGCTTCATTCGGTTTGCATTTGCTTTACACATTCTTATCATTTATATGCAAATCTTGATCTACTAGGTTGTTTGTGTAGTTGAGCTTTTATTCTCTATGTATACTGTTGCTAGAGCTCTTTTATATATCCTAGTTGTTTACTTTCAACCTAGAGGGAACCGGGGATCGAAAGATCTGAACTTCTGTTTTTCTGTCCCGAGAAAACCGGAAGTTCCGGTTTGCCAAACCGGAAGTTCCGGTTTTGACAGTTTCAGTTTCCGCTGCAGTTTTAATTGCTTAATTTCGTATATCGCCTATTTACACCCCCCTCTAGGCGACATCAAGGGACTTTCAACCTGGCCCTCCTTCGCCACGGCGCTTCCGACAGTGGTCGTATCCTGCGATCGCCACCAAGCGCGTCGCGGTACCCAGCGCCGACGCGTACACCCTACTCAAGCCTCGGCCGCCTCCCGCTCGCCCACCAGCATCTCGACGAAATGCCTCTCCCATCCACGCCTCACGCGACGCTCGTCACCGCTTTCGACTCCGTCACATCTCCGGCCACGCGCTCCCAGCTTGCTGCTTCGCCCGAGGCATGCTCGCCGCCTGGCTTCAATGCCTGCCTTTTCGCCTGTCGCCGCCACACCTCTAAGCTCGCGCAGTAAGTCCACGCCCTCGATGCACGATCAAGCCGTGGCCAAGTACCTAGCCGACGCCGCTTTCGCCCCCTTTTCTTCCAAGGATTTCATAATTGGACGGCCTAGTTTTCTAGGAGATGCTGCTTGCCTCGCGCGACAACATGCCGTGCTCTTGGCGTGCGCGGTGCTAACCCCGACGTCGAGCAGAGCAGTGCACGCGGGAGAGGCTCCCGGTCTTCCGTACCTACGTGCACCGGTGAAACGCGCTTATCAACCGCCATCCGAGCTGCGGCGGCTCGCCCCAAGCGCAGCAGCAGCTGTGTTGACAAGATGCCCAGGAAGAGCATCGTCTGATGGGCGGCACAGAACACCGGTTACGGCATCCACGGGCACGGGGGCGTCGCCATCAGCCTCTTCAAAAGGGTGGTGTCGGATGGCACTCGGCTGGGCAATGTCACCAAGGTCAGCTTCCTCTGGCGAGCACCGACGCGCGGCTCCAGGTTCCGCTCACGGCTTCAGCCAAGTCCATGCTCCCGTACGTGTGTCGGCCTTCCCCGATAGATGATGTGTCATCGATTTCGCGCGCGCGACACGCTCCACGGTATATCTTGTGGACACACGAGAGAGCATCACGGGAGCAGAGGAGATGGATGGAAGGTGCCCGTATGAATTGAACAAGGCACCCATGCACGTTCCCGTTTACAGACTAGAGCAAAAGCGAAGAGTTCTGAGACTGACCGCACCGGGGAACGGTATCCGGTACTGGAGGACGCGGATAGTGAATTTTGGTCTGCATCGGGGCACTCTAAAGCTTCCGCTATCGTGGCGCATGCTTCCGGATACGGCAAATCAAGCGGACGTACCGGCATACGCTAAAGCATTGGTGTGGTGGGGGTGTGGTGCGGGCTCCACTGGTTCAACGAACTAAAAAATATTATAACTCACAAACTAAAAACCCAAATCAAATTCTGACTGCACTATTAAATTCGTTTCAATAAATCCTTCAAAACAAGATCTCAGATGGATATATTTTGATAAAATTATAAGTGGATCTCATAGATAGTAGTTGGAGATGGTTGAATAAAATATGTGATAGTTAGGATAGAGGAAGAATATAGAGGAATCATGGGTGCGGAAGAAATTGGTATAGAGGAAAGAATCTTGATGACCAGAACAGAATATTCCTTTTAGAGGGAGCAAATAGAGGAACATGAGTGTGGAGAGACTGAAGCAAATATTTGTGTCCAAGATGACATGGACTGGATCGCTGACCCTGACTTAAATGTCTTCGACGAACTGTGACAGAATTATTCTTTCTGTCGCATGATGATTTGGTTCTGGAATCGATCTGTACAAATTAAGACAGCAACAAAACTAATAGTCCTAGGGGCCTCAACGTTGCATTTATGATCAGCCTCTGGTTGATTTTTTTTTTCAAGACCTCATAAAAAACTATTAACTTTTCAGTTTTCACATGCCGATGGAAGAATACAAGATAAGAGCATGAACTCCCAGCTGAATAAACTTTTGTGTAAATGTCCTATAATCTTTTGTGAAGACAGCCCTGTGCTACTTTGATGACAACTGAACACATCAAAGTAGCACACACCCCAAAATCAGATATCGAGCGAGGTGCTGTTGTCTGAATTTTGCTCAGACAACTGTTACCCCATCTTGTGTGGATACACTCCAAATCAAATCTGCACTTCCGAATCATAACATCCTATTTACACTTGCAAATGAATACAGATGGTACTTAGGCTAAGCTGAGTGAAAATGGAACAGAAAAGGAAGAAAGTATTACAGAAACAGAGAACAAGGCACGCAAACTCTGCAACTCATAGAATTCTCTCAGAAAAAGGTAGTTTACTAATCTGTACAGGAGTTTCCTGATGACTGCACTATCTCTTGAGATCTTCTTTGAACGATTGGTTTCAATATGAATGTTTGAGATCACTTAGATCAGTGATAGATAATTAGTAGATAAGTGATTTCAAATTTCCTTTTGTTGCAAAAAAAAAAGAGGTCAAAAGGATAACAAACATTCTGAATCACACCAAAAACTGCACCAAGTTCTAGTTGTGACTTCAAATATAAGGTGAATCGAGATGAAACACTCCATAGTAATTTATATTAGAAACATAATGTCCTTCTACTTGATTTATATTGAAACTATATCCAGTTCAAACACAATGTGGTGAAGAACAATCAGTGAAATCAATAGATTAATATTCTCGATTGAGCTTGGTGGCATGGGAGTGAAACAGAATGGGAAAAAGGTCAAGCCACAGTTTACATCTGCAAATCACCGATACGCGGATACGTGGATACAGCGATCGGCCAAAAACAGCGATACTTGACAACCGTGAAGTGTTTCAGTGCTACTTGACAACTGCCATTTATGCCGTGGCGACATGCATCGGTTGTTGGCATTGCCGTCAACGGCGTGCCTGTGTGTCTATTGCTCTGGGCCGCGCTCGAGCCATTACAAGGCATGCACTGGCAAGAGTAATCACTTTGATGTGTCGATGCCCATCTAGAACATTGCTAACAAGTTATATTTTCACTTTCTTAATACAATAGAATGATTTTTAACATCATTTTTGTTGTTAACTTTTAAATTCTAGCTAATGTGGAGATACATTGTGTGGTAACTGGAATGCTCTGGGTATATCTCCCTTAGATCTACTTGGAAAGAAAGGAAAAACCATCAATCACGAATTAAAAAGTCTAATTTATCATTCAAATACTGAAATATTAGACGTAGATGCATAAAAATTCGTTAAAGTTGAAGTTGCTCCCCCAATTGGATTTGAGACATTTTCTCAAACAATGGGATAGAACTGTAAGCAAAAGAACTATATAAGTTTCACTTTGTAAGGAATAAAGTGGTGGCACGTCAAGAGGATCCCTATGAGGAGTAAGAGAGACTGAGAACTTTTGCATGCCTCAGCCACTCTTTTATAATGCAATCTGTTTTGATATTTTTTAGGAAGATATATTAGTACTGAGAATGCATTAATCGGGAGATTTTTAGCAAACATGACCCTTGAATATATTATAAAACTAGAGAAACTAATCTGCCAGCTCCTTCTTGTTGTATTAGTTGTTGTATTATATTCAAAACGTAATGCTCCTTCTTGTTGATTTATTATAGGAATTATGTGCAATTCGCAATTCAAACACAATGTGGAGAAAGATAATCAGCTTACATGTAGGAGCTACAGCGAACTGGCTATGAAACAGAGGCGGGACAATATGCCACAAAGGTGAACATTATCTTTGTTTCAACCATAAAAATCAGTGATATGACAGAGAAGTGAGACATCAAACAACAGAAAATATCATTATGCTTGATGTATCAACTTAGGACGCACTACTAGAAATGAGACCAAGTTTGTACCTCCTTGTTCCTTTGATTGTGATATTTAATGTCATCATGCAGCTAACTATATATTTACATGTTTTAACATAACATTACAGCCACCTCTTGTCTTATTTTCAACTTTTGTGTCAAATTGTTGGCCCTCTCTTGTCTTATTTTCACGCTCCACCACTGGAGCGAGGAGCTGAAGGCGCGGATAGAGCCGTGCACTTACTGCTGTGCCATGATCTGCCAGGACCTCAATGCCATCATCTTCGGCCATCCGAGGTACCGAGCACCGGACCGGCGCACTTCACACCTGAAAACAAGTTCCTTGATAACTGCAAAATAGCTACCGGTGAGATTGAATTATGAGTTATTGTTCCGCGTCGCTCCAGGCAAGAACCAGTAGCCAACAGACGAGGCCAAATCTAGAGATCCGCTCTGCCGACACCACCTTGGTGCTCTCCGACGACATTGAACCGTCCAACTCAAGGGCGTCTTGGATTGTCCACGATGGAGCGGCCATTGGTGCCGAGCAGGTCGACACCCTGCCTACGGAAAATTTAAGCAGAGCCGCAGCCAGGGTACTTTGCCAATTGCCGTGTCAGCTGTTCGACGGCTCGATCAGAACGACCGGCCCAAGAAGCAACCGATCTTATCTTATTTTATATTTACTAATTGGAGGCTCCTTTCGGTGCCTCCACATTAATCGGTGAAAAATTTTAGAAATTACCACAAAAAAGCAAAACATCTATCCGCCCGTTTATACCCTCCACAAATTGTAAACCATTGATCAATAACAATGAGAAATAAATGCCCACATATCCTTATCACCGTACCCTAGCCGTCTAGGATGCCGATTCATTTTTTTTAGATCCCATCCCTCTGCATCAATCTTTGTCTCCGCATCCCTCGATCTCCTCTTCATTGTTCCCCAAGAATTCGCCAGCATCAATAATATGAAGATGCAAAAGGACGCCACGTTAATCGGTGAAAATTTTTAGAAATTACCACAAAAAAGCAAAACATCTATCCGTCGGTTTATACCCTCCACAAATTGTAACCATTGATCAATAACAATGAGAAATACATGCCCACGTATCCTTATCACCGTACCCTAGACGTCTAGGATGCCGATTCATTTTTTTTAGATCCCATCCCTCTGCATCAATCTTTGTCTCCGCATCCCTTGATCTCCTCTTCATTGTTCCCCAAGAATTCGCCAGCATCAATAATATGAAGATGCAAAAGGACGCGAGCAGGCGGCAGCCAAGAACGTCCGTGAGTACGCCCTGTGTCGACTCCTTGACGAGCTCACAATTGTGACCACTGCGGATTCGATCTACCAGGATTGAAAAGCCATGTTTACTCAGTGGTCTCCGATTTCCCTTCCATCTCTTCCGGGCGTCGTCGTGTACTCAATTGAAACAGTTGTTGATGTCGAATTCAGTCGTCGTCTGTTCTTGCCTGGGAGGTCCTGGAGGTCGAGGGCAGCGGAAGAAGGTTCTATCAGCGAGGCCGCACATGGGATCAAGAGACGCGAGGCATGGCTAGCATCTGCAGAGTTCCCCACCTCTACGGTGGTCCATTATAAGATCAATGGAGATGCGAGATACAGGATAGTCAGGAAGAATTGGACCTCCATTCTCTAAATTGCCTCTGCCATCAAGTGTCACCCCCGTAGTCGACCAGCAATGGCTCTTGGCTAATCTCTGTGTGCCTATTGATGACATAATCTCTGCAATAAGGTATTGCTCTACATATTTTAGTTTGGCGGATTTTGATGATATGACTTAATTTTCCCTTTTCTGATCTAGCCTGAATTGCAAGAGAAGGTTTCAAAGACGCATGGTTACTACAGGGTACTGAATCCAAATTGAACAAGCCAGTTAGGTTCACACTACCACAACTACCCACAGTAGAGGCCAAAACCGATGCTGAGAATGGAGAGAGAAACACCAGGCACCGAATCATCTACTGCAGAGACCGATGCTGAATTGTAAAACGATGCCCGCGGATCATCTTCTTGCGTCGATCCTGAAACAATAAACAAATATTTACCCACCAGGCAAGGCAAATGTCCTTCCGTGTGAACAAGCTGTTGAGACAAAAGCTGGTCAGTCAAATGGCCCCACATGCATTGAGCATCGGTGCTGTCTACTGCAGAAATAAAATTCTTTCAGCACCGGTGTGACATGGCACAAGAAAAGGTTTTTCAGCATCGAAACTGCTGTGGATAGTTAAAACTATTTGAGTCGTCTGTATCTAAATTGCCTGCCATCAAGTGTCACCCCCGTAGTCGATCAGCAATGGCTCTTGGCTAATCGTTGTGTGCCTATTGATGACATAATCTCTGCAATAAGGTATTGCTCTACATATTTTAGTTTGGCGGATTTTGATGATATGACTTAATTTTCCCTTTTCTGATCTAGCCTGAATTGCAAGAGAAGGTTTCAAAGACTAATGGTTACTACAGGGTACTGAATCCTAATTGAACAAGCCAGTCAGGTTCACGTTACCACATAAATCTATTTGAGTCATCTGAATAATATTTTAGTTCTCTATGGTTCACAAAAGCAGAAACATTTTCTTTTTGCTGAAACAAATATCTTAATTTCAGGCTCCTCTAACCCTTGATCCAGTTGAACATATATGTTTCTTATAAAATCATATGAGTGTATTATTCTGTAATAACTGAAGTAGATCTGAGAGCTGCGTTCATTCATTTTAAATATAAAAAATATGACAGGATTTCTGCATGCATGGCCATGTACAGTTGTACATATATTCAATCAATGAATGAGATGGATTAGATGGAGAATTTGAGACATAGTTGAATGATCAATATAGTTCACATTTCATCCATTAATGATTTAGGTTATCAATTAGTTACTTGAGTCAATTTTCATGCATGTTCTAGGAAGCCCGGTCTTGCTTCTACTTCAATAGTCAATTTTTTAATTACTGTGACATATACTTCTTCCTATTGAGTTAATTGAATGGACCTAGGTTTCATGGGAATTCATTGTATGCAGTTTGAACACAAGGTTGGAAATTTGTAAATATTCTTTCAGTTTTTTTTGGTCCCAAATCAATTCTATAGTTCCTTACATGTTAAACAAAAGAAAAATATTGTTCTACTAAATACAAAAGGAGTTTTTTTGTATATCCTATATACTAGGTTAGAGCAAACTCTTTGTTCCTTCTAAATTATTTTCTCATTGGCTCAACTAAAGAAGTTTAGTTCTCTTTTCCCTACTGTATCAAATTGAAGGGATCTCAGCAGATTTTCAAATGCTTTACCACTGTATTTTAATTTTACATAGATAAATACTGTTCTACCTCTTTCTAGGTTTTGCGCAGATTAGGAAAGCTCTACGCATTTTCCTTTTCCTTTCTCATTACTATATTTACATAAAACATTTTATTATTACTAGATTGCTGAATAATATGCCTTTTAAATATTCCTATTCCTTTCTCATTACCACTCTTCGGATTTTATTTTCCTTGCCTTATATTGTGAGTTGCTCATGTCCAATCTCTTATGTCTATTCATGGTTGAATAGAGCCGCAGCTTGCTTCTGGCAGTGTTGTAGAATGCTTTCCTAGCCACAAAGATGTGATAATATTCTATATGCAATAGTTAACAACTAATTTATAAAAGAAGATTAAGTTTATTTTGTCCCTTTTTATGCTACGTTTCATGTTATTACTCTCCCGTCTTTTTAATACAGATATGTGAATGAAAGGAAGTTTGGATGCATCACGTTTTCTCCTTGCTAACTGTTTCATAACTACCGAAGGTATGCTTAGCATATTTTCATGCACCCCCCCTGCCCTTGGTAAGTCTCATTTACCTTTTATTTATATATAATTCTTGCTTGAATTATTACTCTCTCTAATAATATTTTTCTGTTAATATTACATTGTCATATTACCACAACAATTTTGGAAAAGCATGCCTAGAAAATGCTATATAGTAACATCACATAAGTATGAATTATGACAATACCTGATTGAAGATGTACACCATATTATTCGGCATCTTAGTTCATATGTGACTAAATAATAAATAAATAAGTGATAAATATCATATAAGGATAAAATAATACTACGTGACTTCTATACAGAAAAAAAATTAAGTTATCTAACTTAATATCATTAATTCATGAACCATGTTTATTTGTCCGTCAAACTTTGAGAAAGTATAATTTCTCCTACAATGGACAAGTGTTCCTTGAATAAATTTGTGATCGGAGAGTTGGAAAACTCAGTGGTATCACACAGTCCCACTTTAAGGATAGCAAATGAAAGAGGAAAGCACCGGCTCGTCGCTGCATCCGCAGTACGTCTGAGTTGTGGAGGTCCAGCCGTCGTCGTGGAGGGCCAGGCGATCGATGAGCGGTGACGCGGAAGAAGATTAGGAACTGATTTGGAGTCCCGCATGCCGGTGCCCGGTGTGCCACCGCTGAGGTCGCGAGAACTCGACGCGTCGGCGATGGACCTTGTTACAAATACATTGTGACCAGTTGGGTCGTGTTCACACTGACAAGTTAGATGCACCATTTCACCGCTTGGAGTAGTCCTTACTCTTTTCTTGGAGTAGTCTCTACTCCTTCCCTGTGTATAAATATGTGATGTAGCCCATACTTCTTTCTTATGTATAAATATATGATGTACAAATGCAATAAAAAATAAACAATTCATTGTCCATATCCTTTGTCCCTTTACATTTAACACGTTATCATGCACGCGCTCTAACCAGCCGAGCGAAAAGCAAGTCGCCGAGACGAACTCGTCGAGATCCCCTTCGTGTCTTCGACAGTTCCATCGTCTTCACCGGCGACATGGATGCATCGTCAACTACAAGTCGCCGACATGGACGCAACCCCCTGATTCTTCTTCAGGCGCAGAACGGGAACAACTCGTTCTTCTGGATGGTTACTGCCGGAGAGAAGAACCAGAGGCAAAAGTGCCTCTGTACAGCGACGGGAGGAGAACGCCATCTTGGTCTTTTCCCATCACTCCTCGCCGACAACCATGGAAGACAAATTATTTTTGCTTGTTGGGGATCCGCGGAGCAGGACTCGATCCCGGACAGCCCTCTTTATACCCGAAGGGTTTAACCAGGCTAACCAAGTTACCCTCCGTGTGTCGTCTGTATTTCCTTCCGCAGGGATTGACGCTGGGCGCGAACGGCGCACCGAGCGCCCGAAGGGTCTCCGGCGTCCGAAGACTCAAGACTTCGGACGAGGCTCGGAGGGGCGCCTCGCGCACGCCCGAAGATCCGCGGGACTTGCTGCAGGGCGCGAAGGGCGGATCCATCGCCCGAAGGGTCGCTGCCGCGCCAAGGCTGTGGACTTCGGACGAGGCTCGGCTGGGTGCCTCGTGTGCGCCCGAAGACCTACGGGTGGGCCCGGAGGACAAGTGCGTCAGCAGCTAGGGTTTCTAATGTACCCTCGACAGGAACATGGCAAAAGACTATTGTGCCCTCTGGACATTTTTGTACCGAATATCCTGTACATTATTCTCCGTGATCAGGGGTAGTTTAGGCATCGATTTGTAATTCCTGATCACGGTATAAATACCCCCTCCCGTGCAATGGAGAGGGGGTCGACTCTCTGTGATGTAACATGATTATGAATGCAATAGCCTAGGCTTCGTGTTGCGCAGAGTCCTTTCGAAGCACGCGAAGCCATTTCTCTCTCTCTCTCACACTTCTTCTCCGTGCTTCACCCGGTGTTGGGCTTTCTTTACGAAGAATCCCAACATTTGGCGCCCACCGTGGTTCTAGCACGAAGAACAAGCCCTAATGCCACCTAAAAAGGCGAGGGTTGCGCAAGGGGCTTCGGAAGAAGACCCAGTGCCACCCCCGCAGCCACAGCTACCCGCCGGTCCAACAACGAGATCAAACGCGGCAAGGACACCCCAAGGAGAAACACCGCTCCGCACCGGGGAAGCCCAAGCCAATACCAACACCAATGCCCCTTGCGGCGAAGACAACCGCATAAGAGAGGCAGCCAACAAGCAAATCATCCCTGCGGAAGAACCCCCCCTTCGCGCAGGACACTGACACTGATACGGACGAAGATTGGGAACAGTTCGACAACACAAGGGTCAATTTCGATAACCCGGAGACTAGCAATGCCCAACAAGAGCGAGCAAGAACCGAAGACCAAGAGCAAGAGTACAGAGCCCTCCTCAAGTTGCAGAAGCATTTGAAGAGACTCCGAGAAATACGAAGCGCTCGCCTTGAACAGGCCAGCCAACATTCGAAAACAAGACTCCAAAGCAGAATCGAAGAAGCAAAGGCCTCAATCGTTCAGCTGGAAGAAGAGTTGCGGGAAATGCAAGAGCAAAATACCGAACAGCAAGACCAAGTGTTTAGAAGAACAGCAAGACCAAGCCATAACACCACAAGACCCGAAGGGATAATCAGCAAATTTGACAAAAGCTCACCACTGTCTGAAGGCATTCAATTCACGAGATGGCCCACGTCGTACAAGCCAATACCTCTCCCGAGATACAATGGCCGTTTCGACCCAAGACAATTTCTCATGAGCTACGAAGCTGCAATCTCCTCCGCTGGCGGAAACGACATCGTTCTAGCCAAAAAGCTTATCACTGCACTCGAGGGTACGGCATTGGATTGGTACTCAACCCTTCGCCCAGGCACAATATACTCGTGGGAAAATCTAAGGGACAAGTTGACCCAAAACTTTCAAGGTTTCCTACGCAAAACCGTCTCAGCTCAAGAGCTGCGGGCTTGCGTACAAGGAGAGCGGGAGCCTCTTCAAGACTATTTCCGAAGATTTGTAGAACTAAGATCTCAGGCCCCAGAAGTGGAAGATAGCTCAGCAATAGATGCAGCAATCGCGGGGCTTCGGGCCGGACCTTGTTCGACGCATTTGACAATGAACACTCCGGCGACTATCGAAGACCTATATACAGAGCTAGCAAGGTACAACAAAGCCGATTCCGACTATCGAAGACGAAAAGCAACTGAAAACAGTCAAAAGCAAGCGGCGAAGTCAAACAACCAACGAAGCCAACCAGACTGGAATACCTCGAGAAGGCGAAATAAAGACGAACAGCAAGCCCAATACATCAACCAGATCGACAGCACAAAGACGGAAACACCTCCGGAGTCTAACAGTTACAGAGGAGGAAGAAACGGAAGAGGAAGGGGACGAGGCAAAGGAAGAAACCAAGAACCTCTCAAACCATACTGCATTTTCCATGGACCCGACCAAGGACACACCTCAAAAGAGTGCCCCGAAACCAAAACAGTCCTGGAAAGAATGAAAACAAAGGAACAACCCACTCCTCCACCCCGAGTTGTCAACAATACCTCCGGAAATCACAGTTGGCAACCATCACCACAATATAATCCTGCATACCCGCAAATCACTCCAGTCTACCATCAGCACTATCAAGGCACAATGCCTCACCCATCGAGTTTCCACCCAAACAACTTTTCGCCAGCACCTCAAGTAAACCACATCCCGAAGATGCTACCATCACCTTCGCACAATTATACAATACGAGAAGAGCTACCACCACCACCTCCCATCACCAGAATTCCACCGAAGACTGAGTCAATCCATCAGACTCCTGCAGATCCACTGCCATCCTTCGGCACCATATTACCAATCACCGGAGGGTCTTCGACGGACTTCGAGTCAAAGAGACAACGAAGAGATTATTTCAGAGCAGTAAACACAATTTTCAACGCAGCTCCAATCAGAAAGACAAAATGGTCTCACGTGCCAATCACTTTTACCGAAGAAGATCTATCACGTTGCGAACTCAAGAAGCACCCGCACAATGACGCCATGGTCATCAAAACAAACATCTACGGATGGGATGTCACCAAGATATTGGTTGACAATGGGGCTTCTTCGGACATCCTTTTCGCCAGCACCTTCGACCGGCTAAAACTGGACAGGAAACTCCTTGAACCAATGGACACACCTTTGTACGGCTTCGGAGGAAAAAGAATCAACCCTCTGGGAAAAATCTCTCTGCCCGTGTCCTTCGGGGATACGTCAAACCCCAGAACCGAACACATAACCTTCGACGTGGTGGAAATGAATTACCCATACAACGCCATTTTCGGCAGAGGTGTCATCAACACCTTCGATATTATCATCAGGAATTCATTCTTGGTCATAAAAATGCCCTCGCCAAAGGGAGTCATCACAGTCTTCGCGGACCAGAAAGAAGCCAGGAATATCGAGAAGGGAATAACCCCCGGCCAAAATAATGTGTATATCGTAAGCGAAGACCCAGACAAAAAAGAAAGGCACAAGCACTTAGTGCCAGAAAAGTTGTTGGACAAAGAAGAACCTCGCATCACCCACAAGGACGGAACAAGAAGAGTACTGCTCGATGACCTCATCTTAGATCAAGCAGTGATAATAAGCGATCAACTCCCGAAGAACGAAGAAGAAGAGCTCATTGAGCTGCTCCGCAAAAACAAAGACGTCTTCGCATGGTCATCAAAAGACCTCCAAGGCGTAAGCAGGCAAACAATTGAGCATAAACTGGACATCGATCCAAAGATCAAACCGAAGAAGCAAAAGTTAAGAAAAATGTCAGACGACAGAGTCGCAGCCGTAAAGGCCGAAGTCCAAAGGCTCCTCGATGCTGGAGTCATCAGAGAAGTCAAGTACCCCACCTGGCTAGCAAATACAGTCTCAGTGAAGAAGAAGAACGGAAAATGGAGAATGTGCGTAGATTTCACCGACTTGAACAAGGCATGCCCAAAAGACGATTTCCCTCTACCTCGCATTGACAAGATAGTAGATGCCGCAGCGGAAGCCGAATTACTCTCCCTTCTCGACTGCTTCTCCGGCTATCATCAAATCTTCATGAGAAAAGAAGACGAAGAGAAAACAAGTTTCATCACCCCCTTCGGAACCTTTTGTTTTGTGAGAATGCCCGAAGGGTTGAAGAACGCAGGGCCTACATTCTGCAGAATGACTACCGAAGTATTGCAAGAGATGGAAGGAACAATAGTACTCGTATATGTCGACGACATCGTCGTGAAAAGCGATAAGCGAAGTGATCACATATCTCACCTAGCTCAGACCTTCGCCAAGTTCAGGCAAGCAAACCTCAAGCTTAACCCAGAAAAATGTGTCTTCGGAGTTTCCAAGGGCAAAGTTCTCAGATGCCTGGTATCCATCAAGGGTATAGAAGCCAACCCCGACAAGATAGAAGCCATCCTCAACATGAAAGAGCCAGCTTCCATCAAGGACGTACAAAAGCTGACCGGAAGAATTGCAGCACTCAACAGGTTCATTTCAAGATCAGCCGAAAGGAGCCTCCCTTTCTTTCAAGTGTTAAAAGGCTCCGGAAGATTCGAATGGGGAGAAACTCAAAGAAAAGCCTTCGCTGACCTGAAGAAGTATCTCAAAGAGATGACAGCCTTCGCCAGCCCGAAGGCAAAAGAAACATTGTACTTGTACGTCGCCGCATCTCACAGAGCAGTTAGCGCGGCCCTGGTCCAATCACAAGCAAAGACAAACAACAAAGGAATCGAAGTAAAAATTCAAGTCCCAGTTTATTATGTCTCCGAAGCACTCTCCGGCTCAAAATTGTTCTATTCAGAGCTCGAAAAGATCGCCTATGCAGTAGTAATGGCTTCAAGAAAGCTGAGGCACTATTTCGAAGCCCATACAATAAAAGTGCTTACGAATCAACCTCTGTCAGAAATGTTTGGCAACAGAGAGGCATCGGGAAGAATCTCCAAATGGGCAGCGGAACTATCTGAATATGTTGTGGACTTCGAAAGCAGAAGCGCCATCAACGGACAAGTGCTTGCCGATTTCATAGCAGATTGGACCGAGCCCAGCTCCTACACTGAGGGCCCAGTCTTCGAGCAACCATGGCAAATCAGATGCGACGGAGCATGGGGTCACTTAGGGGCTGGGGCTTCGGCCGTCCTCACCTCTCCTTCGGGCATCAAATTGAGATATGCAGTTAGACTTGAATTCAGCAAGGAAACTGACAAGTGCACAAACAACATAGCAGAATACGAAGCAGTACTGCTAGCACTCAGAAAGCTAAGAGCTTTGGGCGTCCTCAACTTCGTAATTTACACCGATTCCAAAGTCATTCAGAGCCACATTGACAAAACCTTCACGGCCCGAGACCCAGAGCTGATCAAGTACCTGGACTTAATCCGAAGCACCGAGAAGCATTTCAGAGGTTTCTCTTGCGTCCACCTCGAACGAAGCGATAATCATGAAGCAGATGCCTTAGCAAGAGCAGCTTCAAGAAAAGAACCCCTGCCGCCAGACGTTTTCTTCGAAACATTGACATCACCTTCGATCAAAACGCCTGAGAAAGAAATCAAACTCGTAAGCATCATACAAAGCGAAGACTGGAGATCCCCAATAATGGCTTACCTTCGGAATTACTACGAAGCTCTAGATGAAACCGAAGAAAAAAGAATGAAAGCAAGAGCAAGAAACTATGTAATACTCAATGATCAGCTATACAGATCCAGCATCAGCAAACCCCTGCTAAAGTGCATCAGCCGCGAAGAAGGGATCCAAGTACTCCGCGATATTCATGAAGGAATTTGCGGAGCCCATGCCGGAACAAAATCCATCTGCGCCAAGGCCCTTCGCCAAGGATTCTTTTGGCCCACCGCCTTCACAGATGCCCAGGATCTAGTCAGAAAATGCGAAGCCTGTCAAAAGTTTGCAAGCAAACTCTCCGGTATTTCCCAACCAACACAAGTAATCCAACCAACATGGCCTCTCCAGAGATGGGGTATCGACATCGTCGGGCCACTACCCGCTGCACAAGGGAACTACACCTTCACGGTAGTTGCCCTGGAATATTGCACAAAATGGATCGAAGCAAAACCAATCGTCAACATCACAGCGCCAACAATACGCAAATTCTTTTGGCAAAACATAGTGTGCCGCTTTGGGGTACCTCAAGAGATAACAGTGGACAACGGCAAGCAGTTCGACAACTACGAGTTCAAAGAATACTGCCGAAGTATCGGAACAACCGCACATTTCGCCTCTGTGTATCACCCGGAGTCAAATGGAGCTGTCGAAAATGCGAACAAGCAAATCTTCACAGGAGTCAAAAAATGCCTTCTCAATCAGAAGAAAGGAAAATGGGCAGATGAGCTGCCGAAGATAATCTGGTCCCACAACACTTCAGAATCAAGGGCAACAAAATTCTCCCCTTTCAAGCTACTCTTCGGAGACGAAGCTATGACACCTGAAGAAATCAAGTATAAAGGCCCAAGAGCCGAAACTCATGAGATAAACCCCGAAGACATAGCAATATCAAAAGACATGATGGAAATGGACAGAGTCAGTGCTGTCCAAAATTTAGAAAGCTATCAAGCCGAAACAAAAAAATGGAGAGACCGCAAGGTGGTTAACAAATCCTTCTCTCCAGGAGATCTAGTACTCCTCCGGAGCCCGAGAACGGAGGGCAAGGGAAAACTAGAGCCAAAATGGCAAGGACCTTACATCATCATCAAGAGCAACAGGCCCGGAGCCTACCATCTCTGTGATAAGGATGGAAATGAACTCCCGCACCCATGGAATGCGGACAACCTCAAGAGATATTTCGCATAACAAATGTATCAGGGCTTCGCGGAAATATAAGCGAAGTCCTTCTGCTTTTCGCTGTAGCCTAGATTTAAATTCTGCAACTAAGGGCTCATACTCTTTTCCTCACAGAGGAACCCCGTCCAGGGGGTGAGGTTTTTAACGAGGTGAGACCCAATGTAACCTCTGCAAATCAACGCAGCTCTTTTCCCCTATCTGTCTCTCAAGCATCACAACTTCGATGCAAACTCCATCGAGAGTTCGCCATATCTCAGGGGCAAAAATGCCCGAAGCGTAAACCTACGCTATCACGCAGAAACGCGTTTCTCTCCGGCTTATCAGGGTAAAGAAATCCTGAATCATTCCTCAAGCAGGAAAGCTCGCAATCGCTCAGTAAAGCGAGAACATTCTTCGAGAAGAATGAAATGCCCAAGCGGCAAATAAATCATCGACACACAGCAGTGCGCCTCATGACTCCGTGATCCACCATGTACGAAGAATCTAGCTCATCAGAAACAGCTACCTACAACTAAAGCCACACAGTTCCACCATTACTGACTGTACCCACAGTAAGAGCCACCTGACTCTTCGGCACCGCGAAGAGCAACGGCAACTCCTATATAAACCACACCCTGAGCAAACCAACAAAGCACACCAGCAACATCACAAAATGAGCGACGAAGGTACAACCAGAAAGAACACAGAAAAATACATACAATCAATGAAGAACCTGAGGGTATCTGAGAGCTCTTCGCAGCAAAACCAAAGCCAAAACCAGCACCCGCGAAACCAAAACTTAGTGCAAAGATTAGAAGACCCGGAGCCGCTGGAGGTCGTGCCGCCAAACGAAGAGGCGTTACCAGAGTTCATCAGCATCTCTTCCGGCGAAGAAGAACAAGACCGCCCAAGAAAGAGGTACCTACCAAACAATAGGCAACCTTGGAAACCAGTAAACGCCGGAGTCGCAAGCAGGACCAGGAGCCGCACCCGCAGAGACGAAGTGTAACAAAACCAAACCACGGTTGTATCAATCAACGCCCCAGATTAATAAAAAAGGGAAGTTTTTCAGAAGCGAAAGTCTTCGCGTTAGCAACCTCGCCCTCGATTGCTAGGGGGGAGGGAAGTTTTTCCGAAGCTAAAGTCTTCGCGTTAGCAACCTCGCCCTCGATTGCTAGGGGGGAGGGAAGTTTTTCAGAAGCGAAAGTCTTCGCGTTAGCAACCTCGCCCTCGATTGCTAGGGGGGAGGGAAGTTTTTCCCAAGCTAAAGTCTTCGCCTTAGCAACCTCGCCCTCGATTGCTAGGGGGGAGGGAAGTTTTTCCGAAGCGAAAGTCTTCGCGTTAGCAACCTCGCCCTCGATTGCTAGGGGGGAGGGAAGTTTTTCAGAAGCGAAAATCCTTCGCGTTAGCAACCTCGCCCTCGATTGCCAGGGGGGAGGGAAGTTTTTCCGAAGCGAAAGTCTTCGCGTTAGCAACCTCGCCCTCGATTGCCAGGGGGGAGGGAAGTTTTTCAGAAGCGAAAGTCTTCGCGTTAGCAACCTCGCCCTCGATTGCTAGGGGGGAGGGAAGTTTTTCCGAAGCTAAAGTCTTCGCCTTAGCAACCTCGCCCTCGATTGCTAGGGGGGGGGGGGGAAGTTTTTCCGAAGCTAAAGTCTTCGCCTTAGCAACCTCGCCCTCGATTGCTAGGGGGGAGGGAAGTTTTTCAGAAGCGAAAGTCTTCGCGTTAGCAACCTCGCCCTCGATTGCTAGGGGGGAGGGAAGTTTTTCCGAAGCGAAATCCTTCGCGTTAGCAACCTCGCCCTCGTTTGCTAGGGGGGAGGGAAGTTTTTCCGAAGTGAAATCCTTCGCGTTAGCAACCTCGCCCTCGATTGCTAGGGGGGAGGGAAGTTTTTCCGAAGCTAAAGGCTTCGAATTAGCAACCTCGCCCTCGTTTGCTAGGGGAAGGAAATTTTTCGAAGACTCACAACAAATGCATGAATTGTATCATCGCTATCAATAAACAAACAAAACAACCAACACTAAGTCAAGCCTAAAGCTCGAAAACGACAACAGAAGCTTAGAGTTCAAGAAACATCCCAGGTAACCCGTCACCACGGCTATCATCATACACCCATGGAACGTCGTAAATCTCTTCAGACTCCGTAGCTTCGACCTTCGGGATGACCAGCGGAGGCCCGCGAAGCAATCGACGCCTACCTCTCTGAAACAACTGAGTCACTTTAGCCCGAGCGGCAAAGTACTCATTAAAAACGTAACCCCAAAAGCGACCAAGATCGTCATCGCCAACTATCTTCGTAACCAAACGATGGGCAGCACGCGTAGCACAAATCCTACCATTCTGATAGCATAACGGTTCAACGACAGCCCCCTCTTCGGAGGCCTGCACACAGTATTGTGTCTTTGAATTACAGACCCTTAAAATTACAAAACAAAAACAAAACCAAGTAGCCCCGAGGATCTAAGCATCTTCGCTTGCGGCAACCTTCGCGACAGGCTCCGACGGGGTAGCAGATCGAGGAGCAGCAGAAGAAGCTTCAGCAACGGCAGCACTCTTCGCCTTCTTCGCCTTCCCCTGCTCGTCAGCCGAAGACGGATTTGAAGACGAAGCGGGACCTCCAACCTCCTTCCTCTTCTTCTCCTTGGCCTGCAAAAGGTCGAAGGTTACTAAACTCAATAAAAACTCCGAAAAAAAAAAAAATCAAAAAAGTCCGAAGCCCTTACCTCCTGCGCGCGAGAAACAGCGCTAGCACTGGCGGCCGCGGAGCCGTGCTTGTTCCAGTAAAACCTCCAAAAGCGCTTCGCAACGACGCTAACGCCTTTGTTCGAGGTATTAGGATCAGCACCCTCAATAGCTTCGCAAGGGAAAGTGGAGTAACCAAGTTCATGGAAATCTCCAACCTTCCTCTTTGCCAAAATATCCAGAAGCGCATAGAGACAGGTCTTCGCCCCGTGATCACACATGTTCGTCACCAAGCTGGGCACAGACTGCAGCTCTCTCTCGACCCAAGTCAAAAAGGAATCGAGGGTCAGATCGTCTCCGGCGGGAAGAGGGCGTGGCTGGCGTCCGAAGCGAGCAAGAAGCTCCGAATAAGACCGAAACAAAGCCGAAGCCTTCGACCTTAGCCGTTCGGTCTCCGCCTTCATGGTCTCCTCCAGAGCGGCCTTTCGGTCCTCCACTTTCTCCAGCGCCGCCGCGTGTTTCCTCTCGGAATCCTTCTTATAGGCGGCGAAGGAGTCAGTTTTCTGTTGCAGATCCTTCTTCAGACGAGCGATCTCCTCTTCGAAGCTACCTTCCTTCGCTTCCCAGGAGTTTTTCTCCTCGCGAAGCGCGACGAGCTCGGGGGGGACACCTCCGAAGCCCACTTCAGTCTCCAACTTCTTCCGAAGTACCTGAGACGCCTGCGTAATCTGATAAACAAGCGAAGTGTTAACAAAGACCAAAAGTTCAAAAATACAAACGAAGAGGAACCCTTCAACCCAGTTACCATTTGGCCTTGCCGGAGCAGCAAGTCGGCAAGGTTAGGAGCGGAATTCGCCTCCAGCGTGGCCCGAAGCTCTACGCAACACAAGTAAAGCGTGAGAACAAAAAATATATATAAAAAGAGTAAAGCGAATAAAACTAAGGCCACAAGTCTAAGGACCTTCGGGATTGTATTCCCTCAAGCCACTCATCACCGCCAGCGAAACACCGAGAGAGCTAGCGTCCTTCGTGGTTCCGTACGAGCTCCCCGCGTCGGAGCTCGAGTCAGAATCGTCGCCCGAAGACGACGAACCATCAGAACTCTCCGAAGCACTGGAGCTCGCAGCATCTCCAGACCGTTCCACGCCGGTCGAGCCCAATACATCGTCCTCAATCATGTCCATGGCGCTCCGACCCGGCTCCGTGCCCTGCATCTCCTCAACATCTACACGAAGACTGCTGGTGCCATCCAACAATTCTTCGGTATCAGATAACTCAATCACGGGAATCCCGTCCCGGCCTTCGGAAAGCGCCTCCAAGCCAGGAGAAACAGGCGCATTCCCTGAACCAATTAACCTGGCACCGCCAGCTACAGATTCATCTTCGCCTCGGGAACCCGAAGCAAATTCCGTTTGTCCCGAAGCCAAGCGGGAACTCGACCCGCCTCGAACTTCACCCGAGACTCCGGAGCTTTTCGAACCTCGAGATACGACCCTCTTGCGCTTCCGGCGCTCGGCCAACACAGTGCTCGTCGTAGCGACAGCACTTGCCTTCTGCGGACGAGAAGCCGCTCGACCCCGACCTCGTCCAGCACCTGAACCCGAAGACCCAGCACCGCCGGCGGGAGCTTCGGCTTTCTTTTCCCAGCCCCTCATCTTGATATAAGACGTCGTCGTAATTTCGGGCGTCTCCCCCTTCTTGAGCCGTTTTCTGCCTAAGGGCACGGCGTGGTTACCATAGCTAATCTTCAGCGAATCGAAGATTCGATTGATACGGCGCTTCGGGATCAGGCCGTTTTCCACGTCATACGCTTCGGCAGCACTGAACGGATCGCAGAGTATATTAGCGCACTCTTCGACCATCTCAACAAACTGTAATGGCCGAAGACCTTCAGGCCTTTTCAGCCCATTAAACTTCGGGCGGCGGTAAGTGAACTTGCGCTCCTCGAGCTTCACTTTCTCGGTGCCATCCGGTTTCCAGCCACCCTCCACAGGCCAAACACCAGCAGCAATGAACTCCTCTACCACAGTACGGCCGCTGATGACCTTGCTGGCTTTCTTGAAAGCATCACAACAAGGCTGGAAGGTCTTGCCACGGCCGGCGAAAGCAGGAGAGAAAATGGGCTCTGCAGGAACCAGCGAGCTGGCCAGGGGGTAGCACGAAGACACATCATCATTCTCCCCTTCGGGTACCTCAGCGTAGAACCAGTAGTCAACCCAGTCGTTGTCCCATCGATTCCTCGAAGCGGTAACCAAAGCAACCTTCTCGAGCTTCGATTTCTTACTGAAGCTTCGCGGTTGGAAAGTGCAGACCCCATACTGAAGAAGCAGGACATCGTTGTCATAATACACCTTCTTGTTCTGCAAGTGACAACTGAAGAAGCGCAAAAAGGCTTCGTAGTTCACCTTCGCATTGAACGTTCTCACAGCCCAGATGAACTTCGACAGTTGCACGAAGGCGTTGGGCGTCAAGTGATGTATCTGAATGCCGTACGCCGTAAGCACTCGCTGAAGGATGAAGAGAGCAGGAAGCCGAAGACCGGCCTCGAAATAATCCCGAAAGACAACAGCCTCATTAGCCTTGGGCTGCGGAATTTCTTCGTCGCCTGGACAGCGTGCCCTTCCAGCCTCGAAGTATCCCCTCTCAACATACACAGCCAGCTCGGCTTCGCCAACCCGGGAGCGGTTCAAGCGATAGGTCTTGTCAATAACTGCAGGTGTCCGAATCCGGGCGTCAGAAACCTTCGAAGAATGACCACAACCGGAAGTACCCTCCCCCTCTGCAGCCGAAGATCCAGCATCAACGCCGGACTTAAAGCGTTTTCTCCCGAAGTCCCCAGCATAAGCACTCTCGATATAAATCTCATAATCCCTATTAGCCTCAAAATTCTTACCTTTAACCGGAACCGTGGCCTCCGCGTCGTCTGCCGAGAGCTTTTCAACCGGAACGTCTTCCGGAGCTTTATGGCCTCCGGACCCGCCACCAGCGACAGCTTCCGGGACTTCGGGCTCGCGCCTTCCGGAGACATCCTCCGGATCACGAGCACCAATCTCGCCCTGAGGCAACGAGTCCAGCAGTTCCTCGGAACCGTCACCATCAATAGACATCGCCCCCTCCTGGCTAAAGGTCGCCTCTTCGCCAGACATTGCCGGCTCTTCGTCGATGAGAGCAGCGGTTTGCTTCGTCCTAGCCATCAAAAACACCTGAAAGTTGTACGAAGAAAAATTTTACAACGAGAATCATCACGCACCCATCCGAAAATCCGAAGAGCGATCAGCCACAAACCTTAAGAAGATTGCGAAGACTGGAAGGAAGTAGCGTCGAAAATCGAAGCCGCGAAAACAACAGCGAAAACCCGAAGATCACAAAGGAAATGAGGTGAGCGCGGAAAATGACCGGCCCCCTCCCCTCCTTATATAGGGGGGTAAAAACCGAGCAGTTAATGCACCCTCGAAAACCGCGAGTGCGGATAAGATCAACGTTTTTACCGCGCTCTCGACCTCCGGGCAACACGAAATCATCTTCGGGCTATACAGCCAGCATCAACCCCAATGAGCGAGGGAAGTTTTTCTGGGATCGGCTCCGGCCACATCCGATTGTTCTTCGAGGGTTCGGCTCATCGGCGTTGAACCTCGCCCGCAAGGGGCTACTGTTGGGGATCCGCGGAGCAGGACTCGATCCCGGACAGCCCTCTTTATACCCGAAGGGTTTAACCAGGCTAACCAAGTTACCCTCCGTGTGTCGTCTGTATTTCCTTCCGCAGGGATTGACGCTGGGCGCGAACGGCGCACCGAGCGCCCGAAGGGTCTCCGGCGTCCGAAGACTCAAGACTTCGGACGAGGCTCGGAGGGGCGCCTCGCGCACGCCCGAAGATCCGCGGGACCTGCTGCAGGGCGCGAAGGGCGGATCCATCGCCCGAAGGGTCGCTGCCGCGCCAAGGCTGTGGACTTCGGACGAGGCTCGGCTGGGTGCCTCGTGTGCGCCCGAAGACCTACGGGTGGGCCCGGAGGACAAGTGCGTCAGCAGCTAGGGTTTCTAATGTACCCTCGACAGGAAGATGGCAAAAGACTATTGTGCCCTCCGGACATTTTTGTACCGAATATCCTGTACATTATTCTCCGTGATCAGGGGTAGTTTAGGCATCGATTTGTAATTCCTGATCACGGTATAAATACCCCCTCCCGTGCAATAGAGAGGGGGTCGACTCTCTGTGATGTAACATGATTATGAATGCAATAGCCTAGGCTTCGTGTTGCGCAGAGTCCTTTCAAAGCATGCGAAGCCATTTCTCTCTCTCTCACACACTTCTTCTCCGTGCTTCACCCGGTGCTGGGCTTTCTTTACGAAGAATCCCAACATTGCTCTCTTCTTCAACTACGGCAGGAACAGAGGCGTTATGGCCTCAAAATCCAAATACGACGAAGGCACATAGGCTTTCAAATCCATCAGGTAGAACATGTTTACCATTTTGGCAGCCTTTGTTTTCTTCTAGTTCTGCACCACCGCCACACGCGCGTCCAAGGTCCTCGCAGCGGTGGCACGCCCCATGCTGCAGCGGCGTGCGGTGACACCCGCATGGTGCTCCCGACGACGACGCGTCCCGGCCGCGGCAATGTAATCACGGCCTCGGCATCACTGCCGGAAGCGCCAAGACAACCCCGCCCATGGCTGTGGATAGCGGACCGACTGCGACGCGGAGGCGCGTCCAGTGGTGACGCGTCTTGACAGAGAGGCGGGTGCGGCCCCGGCGGCGCCGTTCACGCACCCCTGAAATTCTGCGCAGACGCGGCCACCAATGAGACGGGCCGCGGCGGCGCCCATGGCGCATCGACGGTCGGGATCGCTACGGCGACGCGTTCTGACGCCTTCACGGCGACGCGCGACGGCCGCAAGGCGCGGCGGCGGCAGCGGAGAGGCGGCACATGGCCTGGTTGCGGTGGCGGCGGCCGCCGCCGCACCGGCTGGCCATAACCGCCCAATGTGATAGCAGGATTTTGGGCCAAATGGGCCCGAATCTCGCTGCGCGCGCCTCCCCACATGGGCCACATATGGCCCAGTTTGGCTAGGTTGACGTATGCCTCAAGCCATTTTACAGTCAAATCCTTTGGATTTCTGTAAATCACCGAGTTTATGTACATAAATTCTGTTTAATGTTTTAGCCTCATGCTTTAACATAATTGCACATGTGAGTTTCACAAAATTCACCATATGAGTTTGCTTCATGCATTCTCACAACGATGTGCAATTTTTATTCGGAAATAATTTCCTGAATAATTTTCTTATGTCCAATGATTTGCTATATGAGCATTCCCAATGACATAAGTGTGGTGCTTCATGATGTCATATGTTGTATATTAAATTTTCAGTTCCTCAAACTGTTGAAATAAATTATGTCCAACGTGTTTGCCTCATGAGCATTCCCTATGACATAATACCACAATCTCTTGCAATTGAGATGCCAATTTCTTGCAATTGAGATGGTCATATAGTGTTTCACATGTGTTTTTTGCAATTGAGATGTCAATTTCTTGCAAGAACCAATATTTAACTCGCATTCATTAAGCCCGTGTGCTTAATTAGAGATGAATTAAATATTAGACACTATAACAGATTATACAACAGTTTGACTTGCAATTGAAATTAATTTTTCTTGCAATGTCGCATTTAATTCACCACCAGTAAGCCCTATGCGCTTAATCAGAATTAAATGATATACACCATGATATTTACAACAATTTGATTTGCAACTGAGATTAAGTTCTCTTGCAAATCATTACTTCGCAATTGAGATTAAATTCTCTTACAAGTATCAGTTGTTTGCAATTGAGAATAAGTTCTCTTGCAACACCACTTATGTGCATAGTATTGTAATAGGTTGCAAATTTACTTTCCAGTCCCTGGACTGATGTGTAAAGATTATGTCTATAGACATATTCATGAGTTTAACCAAAACTTCTTGCAATTGAGGATTCTATTTTCTTACAAGAGTACAATTAATTTGACCTCATTTTGCTAACGCTTAATTCGAGGACAAATCGTCACAATTAATTTTACCTCATTTTGCTAACACTTAATTTGAGGGAAAATTAACACATTAATTTGACCTCATTTTGCTAACGCTTAATTCGAGGACAAATTATCACAATTAATTTTACCTCATTTTGCTAACGCTTAATTCGAGGGAAAATTAACACATTAATTTGACCTCATTTTGCTCACGCTTAATTCGAGGACAAATTAATCAAAACCTCTTGTAATTGAAGATTACATTTTCTTGCAAGATCACAATTAATTTGACCTCATTTTGCCAACGCTTAATTCGAGGACAAATTTTCAGAATTAATTTGACCTCATTTTGCTAGCGCTTAATTCGAGGACAAATTATCATAATTAATTTTACCTCATTTTGCTAACGCTTAATTCGGGGGAAAATTATCACAAATAACTTGACCTCATTTTGCTAACCCTCAATTGAGGAAAGTTATGTTAAACACAACAATCTTAACAATATTTTGGCTAACAATTGAGATTAACTTCTCTTGCAAGCCACAATCAATTCACATTGATCGATATGCATAATGTGATTTACAACATCTTCCATGCAATAGAAAATTAAAATTTTCTTGCATATTATCATATGCAGTCGAAGATATAATTTTCTTGCATCTCATTTTATTTGCAATGGAGATTAACTTCTCTTGCAATATTCCCCATATGCAATTGAGAATTGAGATTAAATTCTCTTGCATACTACTTACTATTGATTTGCAATTGAGATTCCATCTCTTGCAAATTCCCATGCAAATTATTGTGTCATTGACTCTACAATATTCCGAGAAACACAAAGTCATGATTGTGACATAAATTGCATCATGCAAATTTTGTCTCATCACTATGAGGTCTACATGGTGTCATTTTGACATAATGTTACCTTCAACATGTTTTCTCGAGTATTCTATTGAGGCATACACACAAGAATTCAAGTTAACACTTGAGTTAATAAATTTTGCATGATGATTACAACAAAACCATGATGATTTTTAACAAAATCTCTGGTTAAATCCATGTTGGCAAAGATGATCGATTGTGGGTTTTCATAAACTCGCATTTGATGATCACAACTATCTAACATGGTCCATGGATGTTCAACATATGGTTTGACGTCCCGCATAATGTGTGGTTTTGCATCCTCCAAGTAGAGGCAACCTTGAAAGATCCAATCAAGCCATAACCTTATAACAATAAGGTATATCAAATCCATGGGATCTCATACTTGAGTATCTAATGGAGTAAGTCTGAGTGCTAAATGGGAAGCTCTCATGAACAGATACATATAGCATAAGGCATTTATTTTGCCTATAGCTAACCAAAATGGACATTTTTTGTCGCCCCTAGGATTTTATATCCATCAAGGAGTGCAAAAATTATATCCATATTATCTGTTCAGCATTGTGTTTTAGCAAGAGAACCTGTAGACGAGGACATGATAGAGATGCCTCTATCTCCAAGTCCACGTCCAGGTCCTACAGCATGAATACCATGCAAGTATTTACCAACATTATGCTGATCTCATTCAGTGTAACAATAATTAAGTTTAATGGTTTCGGAAACGATCCATAGAACTTTATTGGTAAAGAAATGCAAAACGCAACAACAAACGAGTATCCAATGCATCGACTCATAGCGAAGGCATATTCTAATAAGACAAGGTGCACCATATGTCATACATATGGTTGCCATGTGCACACTGCTGGAATAATGCCATGCCCAAGAACTTGATTGTATTGATCTATATCACAAATCTGTAGGACATAGCACACCTGGTCAGGGACAAAGATTTGAAACACATTTCAATCTTCAACCTGACATCAACAGGAAGGTAGTTGTTTACATCAAGTTCCAACGGAACTTATGACAACTAATCTCTCTACCCAGAGAGGGCCTCACGAACAAGGAGAATATTGTTGTCGAATTCATTTCGTACAATATACTTGGAGACCACGTAGGTCCATATCTCGTTCAACTATATGTTAACTTCGTCTTGTTAAAATGTTGTAATACATAAAGTAGTACACAACCTATGTATCTGAAAAGAATTCCATTGAATTCTTCAATCTATATATAGGTTATGCAGGATCAATGGAATGGTGGTGAAAAAGATGCCTAGTGGACATACGCACCACAAACTCTATAAGCTGGGAAGAAAATGTTTCCTTGTCTCCTTGTAAGAGTGGGAAATATTTTAACAATCGCTTGACGCGATGAATTGATAGTTGGCTGACATCTTGCCACTATCATCCTTCCTATTGGTACTCACGTTACAATCATGGATGCACTAATGTATCCGGATTCCATTCGTACCATACTTTGCTATAGAGATATTCGTTAAAATTGTTTCCATGCCGAAACAATTGATGACAACATTGAGGATATTCTCCTCTGTTGAATAACGGATAATGCATTCTCCTACGTACCATCTGGTTTATACTAAATCAGACAGTACCACATATTGCGTACAAATAATTTTTTCTATCTTGATCACGTCAAGACTTGGCTTGATTGCCTTGGTCATCGACCACTGGGATGACGAGAAAAAATATTGTCAATTTTATTGGTCATAAAGTTTCCAATATCCTCAGATTTAGTGAGCGCTACATGTGCCACATGGAAACTAATTTTAAGGTCCTCTTATTACCTTAAAATATCAAACCAACCATTGTATGGAATGTTCAGGCATATTTCATGGTGCAATAGATACATCTAACGATGATCTCATGTTTGTGTCGTATCCACACAACAACCATGAATTTGATATGACAATTGCTCACCTCATGAGCACATTATCCTGAATATTTGGAATGAATGGATCCAATAGGACAAAGCTGCCGAATTTACCTGCCGACAATGACGATTGTATGGTTTCAGGAATTTAGGCTTGCTACTATGTCCCAGATGTCCATACCCAAAATGGTTCATGAAATTTCTCTCCAAGAGAAAGATATCATGGAAATGACCAATATTGAGTTAAAATTTGCTAACATCTTGTTAGCATCATGCGGCTTTACACACCGCATCATCCAATTCATATAGCTGCAGTCAAACGGCTCCCTCCGTTGCAGTTAGTACGTGGGTATGTTTGGCCTCATGCCAAGAATTTCCCATATGCAAATATCGGGTATGTTTTGCACGTACCGATATCACCACTCTATAGCATATATCAAAGGCATTAAATTGGGGATCCATGAGGTATCATTATCCATCAATTCAATAATACCTTGAGTCTCTCGCAAGAGACTTATTTGTTGCCTATATGCTTGTATATGTGAGGACAATTCCAGGCATTAAGGGGAGAATTAACCATAAAGAATGCCAGGAATATGAAAGAATGCCACATGCATTCACATTCAGTCCTCGTATATCCATGTACTAAAGATTCTGAAGTAATTCGGAATAATCTATTTGCAATTGAGATTAAGTTCTCTTGCAAATATTTTGCCAAAATATTTACTTGTCATAAAGGTGTCTTTAATTCTGATTCCCACTATCAGTGTGCCAGAAAGAGCAGAGGTACCACACCAAAACCGCTCAACTCCCAAGTCAAAATAAGAGGGGGAGAAGTATGGACATAGATATAGCTTCTTGCAAGCTTTGTCAGGAACAGGGGGAGAAATCCTCCAAGACAGTAGATGCAAACCAACTTCATGTTGGTAGACACCTTGCGGATATATACTATCCAAGGCCTATGGGTTTCATATCCAAAAGATCAGCAAATTGTGTACACAAATTCAAGCGCTGTGTCAAAGGAACATCCTAACTTCTGTGTTTGGGAAATCCACGAACTTAACAAGGATAACATTTTCACATACTATATTAGTTTCATTGAATCGATATATTTGAAAAGCTACAAAATGTCGACATACCTTTCTCTTCAATATTGCCTTTGCCTGGATCGAGACCAAAATCCTAGGTTGAGTACCTCAGTACTCAAATTGGTCGAACCAGAGATGGTAATAAGAAGAAGGCTTGTAGCATAAGGGTTCATACAGAGACCCAACATGTGGAAATTGTGTTCCAATATTCAAGATCAATGGCAGATCATATCAAATGAGTTGGAAAGATTCATGGAAGTATAGTCCCACATGGACTTTGTACTCCAAATTAGATATAAATCGCAATACATATTGTGTACAATGTAGGTCACTCCATAACTTTAATAGTTATGTCGATTGCGATGTTCAAGTAAGTGAGTTCCTTCCACAGAAGAGTGACTCCTACCACGATGATTGCATATGTCTGTTCGTAATGAGAAATTAGTTGATTTCATATCATCTCCGAACAACACTTGACAAAACTTGCAAACATCTTAAGAGTATCTTTTGAAAAAGAGTTACTCGAACAATGATGATTGTCCATTCATATTCCTCTAGCAATATCCTAACGGCTTTTGCATATTAAAGATGCATGTTGTCATCTTAAGACAGAATTTGAGACGAATGGTTTGAATAAAACTATAATTGCTTAAGTCTCCAACTTGAGCACATTCCTTCAGGAATGTTCATTATCAGTCAACTAATATCCAATTGATATTGTGTATCAATATCCGAATGATATTAGACAACACTATTGGTCATTTAATCATGAATTATAAATTTAAATGCATTCATTCGTTGGATTGACAAAGATAGTGAATCTAGAGTTCTCCCTCTTAGTGCCATGAAAGTTCTCACTTAACTGAGTGCTACTCCTACGACACCATGTGGTGGGAGAGAGGATATCCATAGATATCTTTGTGGCATACATGATCTTGGTCTACTATATCAAGACATGACCATAGTGGAATATGGAGACACTGGCTACATAAGCTAGTACTCTGACTGATTTCATGGTGATATAGCCTATGAGTAGGAATCTTCCGGATTACATCGGCTACTTCCACCTATCATTCTGATGCATCATTTACTTATGTATTGATTTCCAGAATGAGTATTGGTTTCACTGAACCAATTACCATTATCTATACAGATAATGATGCTTGTGTTGCATAGATGCGCAGGTTACATAAAGAGCAATTATGTTGCTTTATCCTCATGAGCTTTTGACAAAGCGGAGAGTGATTAACACATTGCAAACAAATCTTGTGATGACATCGCAGATTTATTTCTTAAGTCTCCACTAGCTTCCACATTCCAAGATGTGTTCGAGGCATCGGTATGTGATGACTTAGATTTGCAAGAATCAGGGGAGTTTCGGCTGAAAGTAACCTGATCAAACATCATATTGTACTCTTTTCCCTGTATGAGTTTTGCTCAATGAGTTTTCTCATAACAGGTTTTAATGAGGCAATATCTTCACAAGCTACATGTCATATTACCTATCTTTTCCCCACGGGGTTTTTTTCTGAGGTGATATCAAAGACATATACTATTCTCTAAACTCTGAGTTTTTCCTTCGCAAAGGTTTTTTCGAGTTTCGATGAGGAAGTAATCAACATATGCTGTAATCAATTTCTCCTCATTTTCCCACTGGGTTTTAAGGAGTTTTTCACAACATATCAAACCATACATCTCCTCATATATTTCCCACAGGGTTTTTGGAGGAGACGCACTGTACCATCAAGATCAACTGATCAAGGAGGAGTGTTACAAATACATTGTGACCAGTTGGGTCGTGTTC
Organism: Eragrostis curvula; assembly: GCA_007726485.1. NCBI lineage: Eukaryota > Viridiplantae > Streptophyta > Magnoliopsida > Poales > Poaceae > Eragrostis > Eragrostis curvula. Next base: position 103,470 of record RWGY01000319.1, on the reverse strand, counting down.
ACACTGACCAGTTGGACGCACCCTTTCACCGCTTGGAGTAGTCCCTACTCTTCTCTTGGAGTAGCCCCTACTCCTTCCCTGTGTATAAATATGTGATGTAGCCCCTACTCCTTTCCTGTGCATAAATATGTGATGTACAAGTGCAATAAAGAATAGACAATTCATTGTCCACATTCTGTGTCCCTTTACATTTAACAGACCTGTCGGGATCCGGGCTCTACCCGACGTTCCATCTAGACCCCCTCCTTCAGGCGCGCAGAATCGACGGGTCACTGCTGAGTCATCGCAGCTCGTGCATGCGAGCGTCTGACGCGAGTATTTGGTCCTCCTCGTCGGTGTACGTACTGGCGCAGAGCAGCCGACGCGTGGGGGCTCAAGGCCAGGGTGCGGGTGCACCACTGCCAACTGGTACGTGCCTGGCAGCACTCGATCTGTTCGTGTTCTGCGACTTCCGGCCGCCCCGCTAGTGGGCAAAGTCGTTACGCGGCGCCTGCGATCGCGCTGACGCTGACGGCGAGAGGCTCCACGGGCCGGCCGAAGAAGATCGCGCCGCAGCCCTTTAGCCTGCCATCCGCGGCGTAAAAGACCCAGCTCCGTCATCTCAGGCCGCGCGTTCCACGTCCCCACGGCTGCCTGCTTCGCCCTCTTTTATCCTACGCAAGCACGTACGCCGCCTCGGGTCGCTTGGACAGCGTCACCCTCCGCGCGCGCTTGTCACCTCCACGCCTCTGACCAATCGTGCCGGCGTGCCGCAGGTCAGACGCCCTCGCGGCACGAGCCGTGCTTGCCGGCAACACTACAGCGGCGCGTGGCGAGTCGGCCGGCGTGCGGGCCTCGCGCGACCTCGTGCTCTCGGGTCTCGGCGCACGCTCCGAACGGCCTGGCCGTGGACGACGTAGAGCTCTACCGCGGTACGTGCGGGGGAGGCTCCAGGCCTTCCGCACCAACGTACGGCTGTGCAACGCGCTCATCAACCTCAGCTCAGCTCCACGCGAGCTGCGGCCGCTGGCCCCATGCGCAGGCGCGCAGCAGCTGTTGGACGAGATGCCCAGCAAGCACATTCTCTGGTGGACGATCGACCGTTCACGGGCTCACGGCTTAATTGGACGGGCTCACGGCCAATCTAGACCTCTCCTCCACGGCCAAGGATGAGATGGTTTGGACACGAACGGCGAATGGCGAGTACTCGGCAAAGTCAGCCTACGACATGCATTTTGATGCCGGTATCCCTTCAAAATGTCCCTTCCTAATTTGGCAAGCATGAGCGCCACCAAAATGCAAATTCTTTGCCTGGTTATCCTCCAAAATCGGATCTGGACAGCAGAACGATTGCAGCCACGTGAATGGCCGAATCAATATTTTTGCCTGTACTGTGTGCGCAACTTTAGAGGCTCCGGAACATCTCTTCAGGGAATGCCCTGTCGTACAGTCCATATGGTCAACTGCTGCCACCTGGGCGCGCGCCACTACCTTATCCCCAAGCAATTGGAACACGGCTCATAACATGCTGGACTAATACTCAGTCCCTTGCAGAGAAAGGGATACCGAACCAAAAACGGGCACGATCATTGGCCATGTTACCAATATGGACAGTGGCGGGCCCAGGATTTGGACCATGGGTATTCAAAATTTGCAGCGGTGGATTTTTTTTGACACCCTAAATTCTATTTACACCTTAAATAATGAATATATAAGACATGATCGAGTGCCAAACATCATTTTTAATAAATTTGAATTGGAAATTATTCCACACATAGATGTAGTAAATGATCAACATATCTAAGCTTTAACATGTGCAATGAATAGAGGATAAAACATCAAAATGAAAATAAAGCTTACATATTACAGGACAACTCTGTTCTTCGGTTCACAGGTGCTTAATCAAGACTAAAAGTGCTGAAAAGAACTCTTCAGTTCACACGGTTCGCACCTGCTTAATCAAGAATAAATGAGTTCGTAATAATGTATATACTCTTAGGAAATAAAGTGTGTTGGTCAATACTTGCTGAATCGAGCTCTGGCGCAATTAGGCAATAAAGTATTCAGTTTTCCACTGATCTCAATTTGCAAGGCGGGCGACAAATATTCCTAATGGGTTAATGGGTTGTGATGGGTTGAGGCAGGTTGGGTTCACGTGGGCCTTTCTTTGATTGAATTGAACCAAAGCATGTGTTTTCTTTTGCTTTTTAGGTAGATATACCTACAATACATTATATATACAAATTTGTTTGTCAAAAATAATGGGTATTCAGTTGAATACCTTTGAACCCCAGTGGGCCCGCCCCTGAATATGGACAATTTGAAAGGAAAGAAACAACAGAGTTTTTCAGCGGCAGGAAAGACAACTCACGGCCATTGTTCCCCAACTGCAAGATGAAGCATGGAACTGGATAATGGCCAAGCATGAAAGGGGTCTTAGCCTAGTGGTTAAAACATTTGAGTAGCACCTTTAAGGTCTTGGGTTTGACTCCCTGTGCGAGCAAATTTTCTAGGATTTAACGGCTTTGTGCTTTCGTCAATCTCGAGAATTTGTCGGCTCAATTAATCTCGAGGATTCTAGGATTTAACCCCTACCGCTGAAAGCACAAAGCCGTTAAATCTTAGAAAATTCGCTCTCACGGGGAGTCGAACCCAGGACCTCAAAGGTGCTACTCGGATGCCTTAACCACTAAACCAAGACCCCTTTCACTCTTCTTATTAATATATGCTGGACAATGTTCCGGGTCTTTGGAAAAAGATTTTATAGGGCATGCCAATTTCATCGATAAAGGAGAAGACTATTTCTTAGGCACTGATCACCTGGTGGACGGCACTGATCACCGGTTGCCGCATGCACGGGCACGGAGGCGTCGACATGACCGATGACGCTGTCAGCTTCTTCAAAAGGATGGTGTCCAAAGGCACTCGGCTGGGCTATGTCACCAGGGTCGGCCTCCTCTGGCGTGCAGCGACGGCGGCTCCAGGTTCCGCTCACGACTTACAGCCAAGTCCATGCTGTCGCACGTGTCTCCGCCTTCCCCGATAGATAATACGTACGTGTCATCGCTTTCGCGCGCGCGACACGCTCCACGGTATATCTTGTGTGGACACCCGAGAGAGTCATCACGGAAGCAGAGGAGATGATGACCAAACTGAAGCCCGTGTTCCCGTTGATGCTTCCAGATGAAGGTGCCCGTATGAATTGAACAAGGCACGCATGCACGTTCCCACTTACAGACTAGTAGAGCAAAAGCGAAGAGTTCTGAAGCAAATATTTGTGTCCAAGATGATATGGACTGGATCGCTGACCCTGACTTAAATGTCTTTCGACGAACTGTATGACAATTATTCTTTCTATCGCATGGTGATTTGGTTCTGGAATCGATCTGTAAAATTAAGACAGCAACAAGTAGTAGTCCTAGGGGCCTCAACGTTGCATTAATGATCAGCCTCTGGTTGATTTTTTTTTTCAAGACCTCATAAAAAACTATTAACTTTTCAGTTTTCACATGCCGATGGAAGAATACAAGATAAGAGCATGAACTCCCATGCTGAATAAACTTTTGTGTAAATGACCTATAATCTTTTGTGAAGACTACCTCCGTTTTCTTTCAGGTTTAGGACAAAAGATTGAACTAAACATATCAAAAGAAAATTGGATGTAGTACTAGACAAAGTTTATGTGAGAAATAATGCAATCAAACTCCACCCATAAAAATATACCACAAAATTGATGTAAACTTTGAAGATATCACTGGCTTGTCTTGGAACTCTATAGGCAAGCATTTGTCTTTTAGACAAAGTTTTCTTAGGAATAAAAGTAATATTCGAATATAACACACAAATATTATCTAACCTCTATATGCAAGCATTTGTCTAAAAGAAGTATCAAGCTTGTCTTGGAACTCAAAAATGTTCTCATATGTAGAATACTTGGAATGACCAACAAACATTGTGAGAAGTAGTTCAACAAGCCTTGACCCTTAAACTGTGTTTGGATGTTAGCATTCGGACCCAAAATTTGGAATTGGCATTTGCCTGGCTTCAATGTCGCTATTGGATGTCCACAGAATTGACTTAGAAAAACGAGACTCTTGCCCCTATCAAGTCCCTCCCTCACCCACCCTTCCCCATCGTTCTTCTCCTAAGAATTGAGCTTTCCTCTTTTCCTCCCTCCCTCTCTGCAAAATTGACTTGCCCCCTTCTCCTCCCATCTCAATCCGCCATGGATGAGCCCAAGTTACTCCAGCAACAGCCCGTGGAGGAGTTCTCCGGCCCTTGTTCCATGCCCTTCAAACCTCTGGATCTGAACGCTCCCTAATCCTTAGTGCCCTTCAAACCTCTGGATCTGAAAGCTCCCTAATCCATGCCCTTCAAACATCCAAACGAAGCATTCGCACTACTTATGTTGTTGTAGTCGCTCAGGGCCTCGCCGGTGCTGGTGTTAGGCGCGTAAGGGGCACACTATTAACAAGATATATTTTCACTTTCTTAATACAACAGAATAATTTTTTACATCATTTTTGTTAACTTTTGATTCCTAGGTAATGTGGATGGTACAATGTGAGGTAATTAGAATGCTTTTGGTGGCTGCCTTATAGATCTACTTTAAAAGAAAGGAAAAAAACACTGATCATGAATTAAGAAGTCTAATTGATTTGTTTTATCTCGGCCCCCATATGGCAAGTAAGTTTCCATGACTATAACTTGTTTCTTCTAATGCAAATTGGTAATATTTATTATGAGATCCCGTATAGTGTGGGATGCAATGACAAAAATATGATTTATCAAATATCAGATGTAGAAGCATCCAAATAACTAATTTCGAAGCTATTCTTTCAATCGGACTTGACACAGTTTTCTCAAACAATGGGATACAAAGGTTGAAAGCTTTTGCTTGCAGCTACTCTATTATAAAGAAATCTGATTTGATATATTTGTTTTCTTAGGAAGATATTAGTACTGAGAATGCAACAATTGGAAGATTTTTACACAAACATGACCTTGAATATGATAAAACTAGAGAGTCTCCACTCCTTCAAGGTAAATTCTTTAAGCCATAAGGTTACAAAATAATAATAATAATAATAATAATAACAACAACAACAACAACAACAACAACAATAACAACTACACATCGGTGGAGGCTATTCAAATCACAGCCGGTGTCACTCCCGGCTTAATTAGGTACCTCTTTATTTTGCATTTGAGCGCTTCATATGCTACAAACTGCTCTAGTACATTCTTTTTCTAATTGACTTCAACTTTTATCTTATTTTCACGCTCCGCCGCCACTGGAGGGTGAAGCTGAAGGTGCGGATCGAGCTGTGCACATACTCCCGCGCCATGATCTACCAGCACCCCAATGCCCTCATCTTCGCCCATCCTAGGACCGAGGTACCGATCACCGAACCACACCGGAAAACCAGTTCCCTGCTGCCTGCAAAGTACTCCTGCGCGCACCTCGGCGCTAGCCGGCCTCGACGTCGAGCGGTACGTGCGGGAGATTGAGGCTCCCGGGCTTCTGCACCAACGTGCGGCTGCGCAACGGGATCATCAACCTCCACGCGCAGTGCGCTGCAGTGGCTTGCCCCAGGCGAAGGGGAAATGCAAAGCCGAAGGTGCCTGCCGTCTGGTGGAAACAATGTGTGTTGAGCTCGAAAACCTGAGGTAAGTGAGAATAAACAACATTTCATCACGCTCAACAATTGTAGCAATTGTTGGCGATCACGAATCACTGCTATGTTCTTGTATTGTAGGCAAGCATACGATCGATTTGAGGGGCGATCACCACGCCGAGCAAGGAGCTGAAGGCACGGATCGAGCTGTGCGCGTACTGCCGCTCCATGATGTACCAGAACCCCAATGCCGTCATTTTCGCCCACCTGATGTACCGAGCACCGGACTGGCACACTCCATGCCTGCAAAGTAGCTACAGGTGCGATTGAATAATCTGTTATTCTTCCGCATTGCTGCTGGCAAGAACCAGTAGCCAACCGACGAGGTCCAATACGCTGTGTCAAAGCTCGAGATCCGGATTGCTGCCGTTGGTGCCCAGCAGGTCAACAGCCTAACTACGTATGGAAAATTTGAGCAGAGTAGCTACCAGGGTGCCGGAGTTTCCTCGTCTTGCCGATTGCTGTGTCGGCTGTTCGCCTCGATCAGAACCGCCCCAAGAAGCAACCGATATAATAAGAGCAAATGAAAGAGGAAAAGCACCGGCTCGCCGCTGCGTCCGCAGTCGTGTGCCGAACAACGGAAGACCAGGAACTGATGCGGAGTCCGACGTGCCGGTGCCGGGAGTCGCCGCTGAGCTCTCGAGAACTCGACGGGTCGACGATGGACGGACATGTCAGGATCTGGACTCCACCCGGCGTTCCAGCGTGACCTCCTTCATCGCTGAGCTATCGCAGCTCGTTCAGCCACTGACAGCCAAGTGTCGAACGCGAGCACCTGGTCCTCGTCGACGGTGGGCTCAGGGCTCGGGCCGGCACACCACTGCTGGGCGGCACGCCGTTCGTCGTCTGCGACTTCCTGCCGCCCTGCTAGTTGGCAAAGTCGTTAGGCTACAACGCGGCGGCTGCCTGTTTCAGAGATTTAGGCGTCGACGCGCCCTCCTACTCCCGCGCCTCGGCCTCACCCACCAGCATTTCTCGACGAAACGCCTCTCGCGTCGACGCCTCACACGACGCTCTGCGCCGCGTTCAACTCCGTCATATCCGGCCGCGCAATCCACACCCTCCTGGCTGCCTGCTTCGATCGCCCTCTTCTTCCTACGCATGCGCTGGCTCGGTTCTCTTGGACACCGGCCGTCACCCTCCTCTCGCCGCCACGCCACTGAGCGTCATGCCGCAGGCACTTACGACACGTCAGCAGCGTGTGGCGGATCGACGAGGTGCCGCTGGCGTCGCGCGACCTCGTGTTGTGGAACGCCTTTCTCTCGGCGCACGCGGAGATCGGCCTGGCTCGTATGGTTATACTACTCTTGTTGCTGTCACACGGATGTACAAATAATTAAACCAGAAAACAAGAAGTAGGCCTAGCGCCTCAACATCACATTTATGATCGGTCTTTTTTTAAAGACCACTTAAAAATTGCTAAATTTTCACATGCCGACAGAAGAATACATGATGTTATATTCAATTCAATGAACAACCAATAAGACGAAGAAGTTTGTGCCTTATTGTTCACAAGGGGTGCGGCCCCATGAAGTGTTTTCATTTAGCCCTTACAATGTGATCTTTAACGTACGTCATCAGGCAGCTAACTAGAGATTTACATGTTTTAACATAACATTACAGTAAAAAGGAACACCAGTACTAGCAGCTAGCTAGAGGGTAGTGTTTTACCTTCAGCTTCAAGATTAGCTGGTTCTGCAGGAACTTCCATGTCTTATGCAGAAGATTGGTAGGACGCGCTTCAAGAATGCACTGCCACATTACGGAATATGATAAATAATATATGAGAAAATATAGCAGCAACAAACCACATAGATTGATAGAGAAGCTAAAACAATATCTGAACAATAGCCAACTACACTTAGAATTACTGTCTGCCTTTTGGTTACACCAATTAATTGCGTTTGTGTGAATTGATGCCACCAAGCACATTTCACTTAAAAATGTAGAAATTTGGTTGTAAAAGTAATCTTCGAACATAACACTCAAATAATATCTAACCTCTATAGCCAAGCATTTTCCAAAAGAAAGTCTCAAGCTTGTCTTGGAACTTGGAAATGTTATTATATGTAGAATGAGCAACATAATTTTGAGATATGTGTTAAATGAAAAAATTGCATTAATTAGCACAATAGAAATGAAAAATTATGTGAATATATCTTTACAATTTCTAAAATATTATATAGGATAATCTCCTGGGTGTGTGTTGTGGGCCTGCTATTGCAGGCCCTGGCATTCCTCGAGCCGCCTAGCTGGGTACTCAAGGGTTGCCAACCTACATCCACATCCCCCGTGCATTCTCAGTTGAGCCACGTGGCAATTCGGTGCATGGAAAGTGAGGCAGGCAAAGCTAGTCGTAGCCTTTCCCTCATCAATCTCACATACTCCCTCCGTTCAGAAATAGATGTCACTGTTGACTTTTAGACATCACGTTTGACTGTTCGTCTTATTCAAATTTTTTACATAAATTTTATTTATTTTTTTACAACTTGGTTTATCATTAGATATATTTTAATTATGACATATTTGTTTTTATATTTGAGCAAATTTTTTGAATAAGACGAATGGTCAAATGTGATATCTGAAAGTCAACAGTGACATCTATTTCTGAACGGAGGGAGTACTTGATGTATCTCTTATCCAATGAACCTGATATCGATAGCACCCAAGATCTCTTGGTCCGCACCCCTAACATACTTTCATTTGTAGTCATATACGGTTTGAGAAAATTAAAGTCTCATGCCATATAAATACCTCTTAAATAGTTATTATTTTATTATTTTTACTGGAATTATACAACACTTTGCCGGCAGCCTGTACACGGGACTTAACAATCTGAACCAGACTTTGGCATATATAGTTATATACCCCCTCATCGCCATTATTGTCGTTGCCATCCCTCAGTATTCCGCTTGCGTTGGTGGGAGGCACATAAAGAGGCATGGAGTAATAACATTGTTATGTCGATGCCCATCTAAAACTCTATTAATAGGTTATATTTTCACTTTCTTAATACAATAGAATGATTTTTAACATAATTTATTCTTAGCTTTAGATTTCTAGCTAATGTGGACTGTACAATGCGAGGTAATTGGAATGCTTTGGGTACCTCCCCTTATAGATCTACATGGAAAGAAAGGAAAAAAAACACGGATAATGAATTAAGAAGTTTAATTGATATCTTGCATCCCCATATGTCAAGTAAGTTTCCGTGAGGATTGCATATTTTTTCTTTTAATGCAAATTGGTAATATTTATTACGAGATCCCGTATAGCTAGTGTGGGATGCAATGACAAATGCAATTTATCAGACAAATATATTGTGATATCAGATGTAGATGCATCAAAATAGCTTCTCCTCCTAATCGAACTTGGCACACTTGCTCCAACAATGGGATACAACTATAATTCAAAATAATTACACGAGTTCCACTTTGTAAGGAATAAAGTTATGGCACGTCAAGAGGATACCTATGAGGAGAGTAAGAGAGACTGAAAGCTTTACAATGCCTCAGCTACTCTATTATAATACAATCTGATTTGATATTTTTTGCTTAGGAAAGATATTATAGCACTAAGAACGCAACAATTGGAAGATTTTTACACAAACTTGACCCTTGAATTATGATAAAACAAGAGAAACGATTCTGCCAGCTAGGCTGGATAGAATATTGGCTCCTTCGAGGTAAATTCGTTAGAGTACATGCATGCTTACTCGAGGATAATCGTAATTGTGTAATTATGTTGTTCTTGTATTGACGCATATCTCCTTGTCGAGAAAGGCATTGGCGGCAGGGGCGACGCTACATGGCCTCATCCGAGTGTCATGGCACCAGGGTGCAAAGAAATTTTTAATGGTTAGGATCAGATTTTCACCGTGTGCACCACCTAAATCCAAACATGTACACCAAATTGTCGTATGAATGCTGAAGTGGCACTCGGTTCCTTGAACTGCTAGCTTCGCCACTGATTGGCGGGACGGAGCCTCTTGCCAAACTGGGTACCGGAGTTTCGTCGTCCTTGCCGATTGCCGTGCCGATAGTTTGACTCGATCAGAACCGGTCCAAGAAGCAACCGATAAGAGCAAACAAAGCACCGGCCAAGCGATCGATGAGAGGTGAGGGCGGACGTGCCGAACAACGGAAGATGAGGAGCAAATTCAGAGTCCGACGTGTCGGCGCCGGGCGTCGCCGCTGAGCTCGCTAGAACTCGACGCGTCGGGCGTTGCAGTGGTGTGCACCTGGTCCTCCTCGTCAACATCGAGCAGCCGACGTGGTGGGTTTTAGTGCGCGGGCACACCACCAGTGGACACCACTGCCAACCGGTGCAGAACGGGCCCGTGTCATCGAGAAGCTCGTATGGTAGAACACCGTGGGCCATGCGCACGGGGCATTCCCCCTCCGCTGATGCCTTCGCCGGCAAGTGAACAGTACACTACTTTTGTGTCCAAGATGACATGGACTGGATGGCTGACTGTACTCTTGTTGCTGTCACATGGATTTGGTTCAGGAATCGATCTGTACAAATTAAACCGCAAGGAGTAGGTAGTCCTAGCGCCAGTCACTCCTAGCGCCTCGACATCACATTTATGATCAACCTGTTTTTTTCTTTAAAGACCACATGAAAAACTGTTAAATTTTCAGATGCCAATGGAAGAATACGTGAAATTATCTTCAGTTCAATGAGCAAACCTCCTTGTTCACTGCGTTGCAATCCCGTGAAATGTTTCATTTGGTCCTTAGAATGTGATCTTTAATGTCATCAGGCAGCTGAGTAGAAATTTACATGTTTAATGTAACATTACAGTAAAAAGGAATACTGGAACAAAGATAATGCCATCCGCACTTACTAGCAGCTAGCTAGAGGATAGTGTTTTACCTTCAACTTCAAGATTAGCTGGTTGTGCAGGAAGTTCAATGTGTGTGCGATCGATAGGACGTGTTTCGAGAATGCACTGCCACATTATGAAATATGGAAAAAAAAAATATGAACACATATAGCAGCGATGAACAACATAGATTGATAGAGAAGCTAAAAAAAAAAATAACGGAACAATAGCCAACTACACTTAGAATTCCTGTGTCTGCCTTCTGGTTACAACTATTGCATTTCTGTGAATTGATGCCACCAAGAAGACTACAAAAAGCATATTTCACCTAAGAATTAAGAAATTAAGTTACAAAACAGTTTTCTTAAGAATAAAATTAACATTTGAACATAACAAACAAATAATATCAAACCTGATACATAACTGCAGAAAAATTAAGAGCTACATAATTAAGCAAGTTGAGGATACAAAGGGGGTGCCTCGTTTGACATGGCGATTACACCCCTGGGCCCGCAACTACAAGAATATAGCAACAATTTGTGATCCAGAACTACAAGAACCGCATAATAGTTGTTGTTGTTGTTGTTTTGTTGAGTATGCTTATGGTCTACAGAATTTACCTTGACGGAGTAGAGACTCAATCCATCCTAGCTGGCAGATTTGTTTCTCTAGTTTTATCATATATTCAAGGGTCATGTTTTTTGTAAAAATCATCAAATTGTTGCATTCTCAGTACTAATATCTTCCAAAGAAAAAAAATCAAATCCGATTGTGTTATAATAGAGTATGTAGCTGAGGCATGCAAAAGCTTTTAGTCTCTCTTACTCTCCTTATAGGGATCCTTTTGACGTGCCACAACTTTATTCCTTACAAAGTGAGACTCATATAGTTCTTTTAAATCACAGTTGTATCCCATTACTTGAGCAAATGTGCCAAATCCGATTGGGAGAATAGCTTCGAGTTTAGTTATTTGGATGCATCTACATATTTGATATCACAATATATTTGTTTGACAAATTGCATTTATGTCATTGCATCCCACACTATACGGGATCTCATAATAAATATTACCAATTCGCATTGCAACTACGCATTAATCATGGAAACATATTCGGCATATGGGGGATACAACATATCAATTAGACTTCTTAATTCATGATCGGTGGTTTTTCCTTTCTTTCGAAGTAGATCTATAAGGGAGTTATCCAAAGCATTCCAATTACCTCGCATTGTACTGTCCACATTAGCTAAAAATCAAAAGTTAACAAAAAAATTATATAAAAACGATGATTCTATTGTATAAAGAAAGTGAAATTATAGCTTGTTAGTAACATTCTGGATGGGCATCGACACAACAGTGTTATTACTTGAAGCCCCCATGAGTACCTCGCAGCATCGCAAGTGGAGCCCTGAGCGACAACCAAGGACAAGAATGACGCTGAAGGTCAAGGCTTCGTGTATAAGGTGTTGCTGTAGAACAGTCTGTAAAAAAATAAATAACACATCTAGTTAAGAGGTATTAAATGACAACAGAGACTTTAATTTTCCAAATATTATACAATAAAAACACTATAAATGAAAGTTAGGAGGGGTATTATATGACAACAAAGACTTTTTACAGAACTTTTTATTTGTATTGTAATCATATATTTATAGAACTTTTTTATTTGTATTGTGCTAATGCCATTCTTTTTTTTATATTAAACATATTTCTGAATTTTTTTGTTGGTCACTCCAACTATTCATAAATAACATTTCTGAGTTCCAAGACAAGCTTGAGATTTCTTTTGGAAATGCTTGCCTATAGACTTGCTTGGCTATTTCTTTTGCGTTTGAGCAGCTTCATAAGCGACAAACTGCTCTAATACATTTTTTGTTTGACTACTTTTCCTGATTTGCTGACTTACTTCAACATTTCCCTTATTTTCATGCTCCGCCACTAGAGCGATGAGCAGAAGGCGTGGACCGAGCCGTGCATGTACTGCCGCGCCATGATCTACCAGGACCACAATGCCATCATCTTCGCCCATCTGAGGTATCGAGCACTGGGCTGGCGCACTCCACACACCTGAAAACCAGTCCCTTGATGCCTGCAAAGTAGCTACCGGTGCGTTCGAATTATCTGTTATTCTTCCGCACTGCTGCAGGCAAGGACCAGTAGCCAACCAATGAAGCCGAATACGCTGTCTCAAAGGTCGAGATCCGCTCCGCCAACACGACCTTGGTGTTATCCGACTCGAGGCGCCATGGGTCGTCAAGGTCGGGTGCACGGGTGCACGGGGCCTTCCACCTCCACTGCTGGCTTCGCCCGCAACAGGCCCTGGACCCGGCCCTCCTTCGCCACCTTCACCACGGCGCTTCCGACAGCAGCCGTATCCTGCGATCGCCACCAAGCACGTTGCGGTACCCAGCGCCGACCAAGGTTTGCAAAACCGGTGCAAACCGGACCGGTTTTCAGAAAAACCGGAAAAACCGGTCCGGCCCGGTTAGCAAAACCGTCCGGTTTTCCGATAAAACCGACACGGTGTTTTGGAGAAAAACGGTAAACCGTCCGGTTTTTCCGGTTTACCGGACCGGTTTTTTCGGTAGCGGTTTTCTCGGTTTTTTCGAAAATGCAAACCTTGGCACCGACGCGTACACCCTACTCAGCCTATTGATTTTTGGGATCAGCCTAGCATTGAAAACGCAATCAGCACCTTTGGTAGACTGATCTCCTGGGAGTCTGATTATGGCCACTTATCGAGGTTACTTTTAAGGGTACGTGTTATCGATCTTGTGAAAATACCAGAGTTTATTGTTTTCACTGAAGGGGAGGGTTTCCAAGGTCATTCTTGGGCTGTCCAGGTTGAAATCCTTCAGGAAATGATTGGTGTTGAGCCTGCTGATGAGGCGCCATTCCCAGCTGCTGGTGGCGGCCTAAATCCTTTCTATGATTTTTTCGGCTTTGGTCAAGCAGCACAGAATCCACCTCCTTTCCAAGGTGATCAAGTGAACAATGAGGATCCTCCACAGAATGCTGCTAATTGGGGGCAGTGGGTTAACTTGTGTATTCAGCAAGACAACCCAGCTCCAAATCAAGTCATAAATCTCAATGAGGCCCCGGATGATATAGAAGCACAAATGATGCATGTAGATGTTGTAAATGATGGTGATGCTATAAATGAAGCTGATGATCAGGAAGACCCTGAGCCTGGAGAAGCCTTCATAGAATTAAATGATTTTGTTCAGAACCTTGATAATGATGCAGGAGAGCAAAATGCAGAGAAACAAGAACAGGAGAGTTTTAATCTTTCTGATAACTCAGGGCTCTCAGAACTGTCTATTAATCAAGAGCTTAACCTGAATGAGCTAGCACATGAGGGTGAACAGGAGGGTGATATGATACCAGCCTTGCCAGATAACCAACCAGAGGATGGTCCTTTCATGCCTGAAGATCTAGATGTTACACTGAAGAAATGTTTTTACAGCCGCAGCCCTTGAATGTTGCTGCTCCAATTGCTGTTCCAAAGCCCAATCAGAATGTAAATGGTGAGCATGATGATAACTTTGATCACATTCATCTGGGCATAGTGCAGATCATTGATGCTTATGAGGCAGATCCTGTTTTTGAAGCCTTTACTCACCATGAAGATGTTGAGCCATGGGTACCAAAAGTAAATGCAGACAATGTGAGGCTTTGGGCCCAATATTTTTCTTCACAACATACTGGCATCTCCATCCCTCAAGAATGGATCAATTTTTTTACTGTTATGCTGCTGAAACCTGACACTTTTGAATGGTCTCCTTTTTTTCTGTCTTCTAAGGCTTGGGATATCATAAAAGCTGGATGTCCTCCTGGTTTAACCTTGAACTACACCATGCCACATGCATGCCCTTTGAGTAATGGTCTTCTATGCAATTCAAAGGAAATTACCCAGTTCATAAGTGATGATATAAATGATCCTAAGACCCCTCCCATCAGTCCCAGACATAAAGGAATATCACCAATGAGCAGAAAAATCATCAGCAGTAAGAAGCATATTAGTACACCACCTGTTGATACATCAGGTGTTAGAAGGAGTGAAAGACTGAAAAAGAAATCAAAAGGTTTTAAGACTGATTCATGCACTGACAGAAGATGTGTCACCTTTACTGCTGAACCTCCTAACCTGACTCCTAGCATCATCAGGAATTTGGGTGAGACGTTCTGCAAAATAAAGCCTGTGGCTTTATCTGAAAATGCCCTGACAAAAACTTCCAAGACCAAATCTGTAATTGGTGATGGGAAGAAAAAAGCTAAGAAGACTGGGCAGATCAAGACTCTCAAAAACAAGAATCAAAACAATGAAGATAAAACCAAGAAGAAGCCAAAGAGGAAGTGAAGTGGCTCTGTCTGAGTGCTGGCTTTTTACCAGTCTTCTCATAAGTTTTTTTTTGTAAAGATGAAACAAACTGGGTTTCTCTTGTATTTTGCTGCTACTATCTATGACACTTTTATATGCTCGTTGTGCTACCTTACATATGGTCTGGAAATGTCTATCTATTGTGATTTTGCACCGGTTCTTTCCAGTTTCTCTGGATTATTCTGGTCCTTTCCAGATATGATTTAATATGGTCATTGGAAATCAATATATGCCACAATCTGGTCCTCTCCAGATTTGATGTTGTCTATGCATTGGATTGGATATGGATAAATGGTGTCTATGTTACACACTGGTCCTCTCCAATGACTGTTTCAAATATCATCTCAAGTGCTGGTCACTTGGGTTTGTCACTCTTTTCTCAACTGGTTTTCTAAATGGATAACATCAATAGAAATCTTTGTAGAAAGTGGAATGTTCTGTGTTGGAACACAAGGGGTCTTAATTCTGACAAAAAATGGAATGCTGTCAGAAGCAAAATCAAAGAAACGAATTGTGACATTATTTGTTTGCAAGAAACTAAGAGGTCTGTCATAGATGGTGCTTTTCTCCGAAAGTTTTGCAATGCTAGCTTTGATAATTTTGAATATCTATCTGGGGGCATCTTAATTGCATGGAAAGGTAGCAGATTTGCTGGTCATCTCACTTTTCAAAATGATTATGCGGTTTCTGTTGAATTCACATCACTTCTCTCTGGAGCTCAATGGATTCTAACCAATGTATATGCACCATGCACACCTGATGGGAAAATTGAATTTCTGAATTGGTTTCATAATATTGACATGCCGGATGACACTGATTGGCTCATTGTGGGGGATTTCAATCTAATCAAGAGGCCTACTGATAGGAATAAGCCGGGTGCCAATGTTAATGATATGATGGGCTTTAATGCTGCCATAAGTAATCTGGGACTTACAGAATTGCCTCTTCAGGGTAAAAAGTTTACCTGGACAAATAAACAAGAAAACCCTTTACTTGAAAGGTTGGATTGGTTTTTCACTTCGAATTCATGGACTACAAATTACCCTGGCACCTCAGTGACCACTCTGTCCAAGGAAACTTCAGATCATGATCCATGTCTTATCTCTATTAATTCTCATGTGCCAAAGGCTAAAGTGTTTTGCTTTGAAAATTATTGGATGGAGCATGATGACTTCATGCAAATAATGGAGCATGGCTAGTCAGTACCCCCTACCTCTGAAGACAAAGCTAAGAAAATTGTTTTCAAATTGAAAAATCTCATAAGAGTCTTTAGAACCTGGCAGAAACAATTATCTAGTTTGGCTGGCACAATCACTAATACCAAAGTTGTTCTCCTGTTACTTGACACTATAGAAGAAATAAGAGATCTCTCTGTGCCTGAGTGGAACTTTAGAAAGGTGGTTCAGGATCATCTAGACAAGCTTCTACACCAGCAGAATATATATTGGAAACAACGCGGAGCTATCAAATGGGTCAAACTCGGGGGTGAAAACACCAAGTTTCTCCACGGGCAGGATATTTACACTCATGAAGGGAAAGCTGCTCTGTTATGGGAAGCTTACAAAGATATGGGAAAACTGAATTCACACATATGTATTTTGAACTGCACACCATTTTACAAGCTGTACCTGGGATGGAAAATTTGGAGACGCCTTTCACCAAAGAAGAAATTGACAGGATCATTGCCAATCTACCAATTGATAGATCTCAGGGACCTGTTGGTTTTAATGGGGAATTTCTAAAGAAATGTTGGCCAGTTATATCTCAAGACTTCTATGAATTATGTGAAGGTTTCTTTGCTGGAAACATATGCCTACGGAGTATCAATGGATCATATATTACTCTAATACCCAAGAAGGATTCTCCAACTACTGTCAATGACTTTAGACCTATCTCTCTTCTAAATTCGTCTATCAAGCTCATCACTAAAATTCTTGCTGATAGATTGCAGGAAGTGATAATGCAGCTAATTCATCAAAATCAGTATGGCTTTATCAAGGCTAGGTCCATACATGATTGTCTAGCCTGGTCTTCTGAATACTTACATCTATGCAAACAATCTAAAAAGGAGCTTGTCATTCTCAAGCTGGACTTTGAAAAGGCATTTGATAAGATCGAACACGAAGCGATTCTGAGAATACTTCGGCATAAAGGCTTTGGTGATAAATGGATCAGCTGGATACAAGGCATATTAAAATCTGGAACTTCTGCAGTGTTACTGAATGGGGTGCCAGGTAAAGTGTTTCACTGTCGTAGGGGGGTCAGACAAGGGAATCCCTTGTCTCTTTTGCTCTTTGTTCTTGCTGCTGATCTCTTACCAAGCATTGTGAATAAAGCAAAAAACCAAGGTCTTCTCAATCTGCCAATTCGTGGGCCTACTGAGGATTTCCCCATTGTTCAATATGCAGATGACACATATGTTCGGCAGGCTGCAGCTGCGGCTGCAGAAAAATAACTGCAAACACTGTAGCTGCTGCTGCGAACACTGTAGCTGCTGCTGAAGAAATAACTGCGAACACTGTAGCTGCTGCAAAACAGCTGCTGCAAAGCAGCGAGGCGAACAGGGTGATTACTTGTCATGGAAGCATCTGCTAGGCAACTACTCTGTCTCAAGTCTTTACTGAATACTTTTGGTGATTCAACCGGCCTTAGAGTTAATTATGCAAAATCAGTTATGGTACCAATCAATGTCTCTAAGGATAAAATGCAACATCTGGCAGCTACTTTTAATTGCCAAATTGGTGCCATGCCCTTCACTTATTTGGGATTGCCACTTGGCCTCAAAAAACCAGGAGTTGAAGATTGTCTACCTCTAGTAAATAAGTTGGAGAAGTGATTAGTTAATACCTCAAATTTCTTGAACCAAGGAGGAAAGCTACAACTAGTCAACTCAGTTCTGACCTCAATGGCAATTTTCTTCATGTGCTCTATTAAAGTTCCTAAAACAATCATTGAGCAGTTAATTAAATACTGTAAACATTGTTTGTGGAGAGGGTCTGATCTAAATGCAAGGAAACCACCTCTGGTGGCGTGGGATGCTGTGGCTAAACCCAAGATGGAGGGAGGGTTGGGAGTTCTAAACCTTCGTACACAGAATGATGCCTTATTAATGAAGAACCTTCACAAATTTTTCAACAAAGCAGAACTACTGTGGGTTGAACTTCTATGGCATCACTACTACAGTAATGGTGAATTACCTGGCACTAGGAAGAGGGGCTTCTTTTGGTGGAGGGATGTTCTCAAGCTGTTAAATCAATACAAAGGTTGGGCTCACGCTATCATTGGTAATGGGTCATCAGTGTTGTTCTGGTCTGATACGTGGGGTGGTTCTTGCCTTCAGTATAAATATCCTGAATTGTTTTCATTTGCCAAGAACCCAAATATCACAGTCCAAAATGTTCTGGGATCACAACAGCCAGCCCAACTTTTCCATCTCCCTTTGTCCCAAGAAGCTTTTCAACAATATAATGAGCTCATGGTGACAGTTGAGCAAATTGAAAGGACGGATGAAAATGATAAATGGGGTTACATCTGGGGGACCTCACAATTCTCTTCGGTCAAATTCTACAGGTTGATGATTGGAAGGAGGCATATTCATCCAGCTTATAAATGGTTATGGAAATAATCTTGTCAACTCAAGCACAAGGTTTTTTTTTCTGGCTATACTTGAAGGATAGAGTGAACACCAGTGGGCTACTGCAAAGGAAGAATATGGAACTTGATGGTTATGATTGTGAACTATGTCTTTGGCAAGAGGATGAAACAAGAGAGCATCTCTTCCTAAACTGTAGCTTTGCAAAACGATGTTGGGCTTCTATTGGGATCAATATTCAGCAGGACATGAGACCACTGAGAATGACTAAGGTGGTAAGGAGAAATTTACAAGTGCCTTTCTTCATGGAAATCGTCATACTAATGATGTGGAGCATCTGGACAGTGCGAAATGACTGGATTTTTAATCAAGTTGCTCCTTCAGTTCAGAGTTGCAAGCTTAGATTCCTCAAATTTTTTTCATTGCTGTTGCACAGGGCGAAGAGGAAATACTTCCCACAGATTAAAGAATGGCTAGATTCAGTTTCATAACACTTAGTATAGTTTTTATCTTCTTGGATTTTATTTTGTAAACTTTATAAACTCTTCGTTATTAATATATATTAATCAGTAGGGGCACCAAGCCCCTCCTGTTCTATCAAAAAAAAAAGCCTCGGCCGCCTCCCGCTCGCCCACCAGCATCTCGACGAAATGCCTCTCCCATCCACGCCTCACGCGACGCTCGTCACCGCTTTCGACTCCGTCACATCTCCGGCCAAGCGCTCCCAGCTTGCTGCTTCGCCCGAGGCATGCTCGCCGCCTGGCTTCAATGCCTGCCTTTTCGCCTGTCGCCGCCACACCTCTGAGCTCGCGCAGTAAGTCCACGCCCTCGATGCACGATCAAGCCGTGGCCAAGTACCTAGCCGACGCCGCTTTCGCCTCCTTTTCTTCCAAGGATTTCATAATTGGACGGCCTAGTTTTCTAGGAGATGCCGCTTGCCTCGCGCGACAACATGCCGTGCTCATGGCGTGCGCAGTGGTAACCCCGACGTCGAGCAGAGCAGTGCACGCGGGAGAGGCTCCCGGTCTTCCGTACCTACGTGCACCGGTGAAACGCGCTTATCAACCGCCATCCGAGCTGCGGCGGCTCGCCCCAAGCGCAGCACCAGCTGTGTGGACAAGATGCCCAGGAAGAGCATCGTCTGATGGGCGGCACAGAACACCGGTTACGGCATCCACGGGCACGGGGGCGTCGCCATCAGCCTCTTCAAAAGGGTGGTGTCGGATGGCACTCGGCTGGGCAATGTCACCAAGGTCAGCTTCCTCTGGCGAGCACCGACGCGCGGCTCCAGGTTCCGCTCACGGCTTCAGCCAAGTCCATGCTCCCGTACGTGTGTCGGCCTTCCCCGATAGATGATGTGTCATCGATTTCGCGCGCGCGACACGCTCCACGGTATATCTTGTGGACACACGAGAGAGCATCACGGGAGCAGAGGAGATGGATGGAAGGTGCCCGTATGAATTGAACAAGGCACCCATGCACGTTCCCGTTTACAGACTAGAGCAAAAGCGAAGAGTTCTGAGACTGACCGCACCGGGGAACGGTATCCGGTACTGGAGGACGCGGATAGTGAATTTTGGTCTGCATCGGGGCACTCTAAAGCTTCCGCTATCGTGGCGCATGCTTCAGTAACTTGACCCTATTCGTTTGATGACATGTTGAGTTCTATTCTATCTAGCCTAGCTGGCAGATTAGTGGCGCAAAAGATACGGCCCATATTCAGTAACTTGACCCAACAGGCAACAGCCCACCTGAAGAAAATTACATCACCCAACAGCCCAACCGATCCTCCTGTAGTCTTTCTCTCTCTCGATCGATTCCTCTCCCCTGTCGTTCTCTCTCTCTCTCGACCTCGATCTCGATCCGAACTCCAATCGACAGAGCCGCCACCAATCGAACTCCAATCGACGGAGCCGCCACCAATCGCGCCGTGGACCGAGCCGCCTGCGAGTGTGACGCCACGAATCGCGTCATCGACGGAGCCGCCTGCGTCACGCGCGCCGCCACCAATCGCGCTTGCCGCCGCCGCTCGTCATCGCGCCGCCGCCCCTGAGGGGCCCCGCCCGAGTTCGGGGATCCGTCGGGGCCGGGGACGGGGGCAAATTTTGCCCCGATATGCTCACGGGGACGGGGACGGGGCGGGGATGAACCCTAGCGGGGCGGGGATGGTTTTCGTCCCCCCGGCGCCGCCCCGCCCCGTTGCCAGGCCGATTTCCACGACAGCCGACCATGCCTGCGCATGACGTGAGCCCGTGAGCGGTGATCAGCGCCGTCGACCAGATAATGAGATTCCTGGGCATCTCGTCCAACGCTGCTGCGCCTGGGGCGAGCCGCCGCAGCGCGCGCGCCTGGAGGTTGATGAGCGCGTCGCACAGCTAAGGGTGAGAATGGGCTCGAATCCAAGCCAAACCCCGAATTACACCATTTGCTGCAGCGCCTCTAGTCCAATACACACCAGCCCACCCCTCCACCAACTTAAACTGGACCGAACCAAGCTGAAAGAAAATACGGACCAAACCAAACCAGACTAGAGCGTCAAACCACAGTCTGTAACCAGGTCCAGGCCTACGGGTAGTGGCCGCCGAAGAGTCAGCGTTGGCCGCTGGATTGGGACGCTTCCCTGGGCCTGCACGGCTTGCACAGCGGGGAGGTTCACGGAGGAGCAGGCGCATGCGGTTTCTTTTCTTTTTCTTTTTTTTTTTTTGAGAATAGCAGGCGCATGCACATGATCCTAGTGTTATTAGCTATCAGCCTATCACAAAATACACTTCAGTACAGAAATACCAGGATCCTAGTGTTATTAGCACTACTGCTAACAAATATTCCATCAAAAAGATATGGCATTCCATCAGAAAGAAATATCAGAAGTGTTCTTCACAAACACCAAAATATCCTAGTGGTAGTAAGAAAACCATATGGTTCAGATTAGAGAAAAACATATATTCGGTGGACACTACCACCACAAAGTCACAAGAAACTACCTCGTGGGTTGTTGCCTATGGGATGCTCCTCTTCAATTCTGCTTACAGCAAGCCACCGGCCAGCACATCAGCAACTGATCTGCAAATTGGATATAGCAGGTTGAACATGCAGTCTAGTACAGGCAACTCAAATCAGAAGACATGATGGCAGCCGTAAACATGATCTTCACAAAAGCATAATAAAACGAGGGAAACATCTTCTGAAGGAAAAGAAATGTTGAACTGCTGCACAATCTTTGTATTCTAGAGCTTCTAGAAAGTCAAGGGTCACTCTCAAACTTGGATTCTAAACATCCTGACCTAAGTAAGCTGTACTCTTGGGATTTACCTCACAAAGAGTTGATCCTAATTGCGACAGAAGGTTAGTGTTTGAGGTTGGTCCTATCTGCGTCAGCGGTGACTGACTATCAGTGAACGAGAGCGTGGATTGGTGTCAGTTTCTCGATAGTTGCATTACGCTTTATCAAGCAACGAAAATTAAATGGAAAAATTGATGATGCGGAAGTAGTTAACTGACTACTACACTACCATCCAGAAGGCAAAAACTAGTAGTAGCATCTAAAATTTGTTCACAACAGCACAATGAGGCCAGACTAGATTAGCTCACAACAACACAATGAGCCAACTACTGAACAAATGGATCCTAATCTGCTAAAATCTACATTTAGTGTGACACCCAGGTGTCTCATTTCTTATTTTCTATCCTGCCAGAATAATAAATGGAGTTCAATGTACAAAGGGATTAAATAATTATATAAGAGAAATGATGAAAAATCTAAAAGAATGCAAATTTGGATGAAATTTACAAAAGAAGTTTCAATTTTGAGCTTCAAAAGAAGAAATTAAAAATTTATCAAAAAGTTTCTAGTAGAACAAAAATCTCCTAAAAATCCCAGAAACAGTTGCATTTGGGAACCCATTTAAATAAATGAAGCAATCTTAAATTTTAACCAAATTATTTGAATTTTAAATCTCAGTTCCTAACAATGTACCTTAATTTAGGTTGAAAAATATGAAGTGCAAATTGTTTGGAACTTACAGGAAAAATTTGGAGCTAGTTTGACCTTTGTTTGATCTTCATTTGGAATTTACAAATAGAAAAGAAAATTTAATTAGAAAATGAAAGAGCAGTGGGACCCACCTGTCATCCAAACAGAACTAATTAAGGTACATTGTTAGGAACTGAGATTTAAAATTCAAATAATTTGGTTAAAATTTAAGATTGCTTCATTTATTTAAATGGGTTCCCAAATGCAACTGTTTCTGGGATTTTTAGGAGATTTTTGTTCTACTAGAAACTTTTTGATAAATTTTTAATTTCTTCTTTTGAAGCTCAAAATTGAAACTTCTTTTGTAAATTTCATCCAAATTTGCATTCTTTTAGATTTTTCATCATTTCTCTTATATAATTATTTAATCCCTTTGTACATTGAACTCCATTTATTATTCTGGCAGGATAGAAAATAAGAAATAAGACACCTGGGTGTCACACTAAATGTAGATTTTAGCAGATTAGGATCCATTTGTTCAGTAGTTGGCTCATTGTGTTGTTGTGAGCTAATCTAGTCTGGCCTCATTGTGCTGTTGTGAACAAATTTTAGATGCTACTACTAGTTTTTGCCTTCTGGATGGTAGTGTAGTAGTCAGTTAACTACTTCCGCATCATCAATTTTTCCATTTAATTTTCGTTGCTTGATAAAGCGTAATGCAACTATCGAGAAACTGACACCAATCCACGCTCTCGTTCACTGATAGTCAGTCACCGCTGACGCAGATAGGACCAACCTCAAACACTAACCTTCTGTCGCAATTAGGATCAACTCTTTGTGAGGTAAATCCCAAGAGTACAGCTTACTTAGGTCAGGATGTTTAGAATCCAAGTTTGAGAGTGACCCTTGACTTTCTAGAAGCTCTAGAATACAAAGATTGTGCAGCAGTTCAACATTTCTTTTCCTTCAGAAGATGTTTCCCTCGTTTTATTATGCTTTTGTGAAGATCATGTTTACGGCTGCCATCATGTCTTCTGATTTGAGTTGCCTGTACTAGACTGCATGTTCAACCTGCTATATCCAATTTGCAGATCAGTTGCTGATGTGCTGGCCGGTGGCTTGCTGTAAGCAGAATTGAAGAGGAGCATCCCATAGGCAACAACCCACGAGGTAGTTTCTTGTGACTTTGTGGTGGTAGTGTCCACCGAATATATGTTTTTCTCTAATCTGAACCATATGGTTTTCTTACTGCCACTAGGATATTTTGGTGTTTGTGAAGAACACTTCTGATATTTCTTTCTGATGGAATGCCATATCTTTTTGATGGAATATTTGTTAGCAGTAGTGCTAATAACACTAGGATCCTGGTATTTCTGTACTGAAGTGTATTTTGTGATAGGCTGATAGCTAATAACACTAGGATCATGTGCATGCGCCTGCTATTCTCAAAAAAAAAAAGAAAAAGAAAAGAAACCGCATGCGCCTGCTCCTCCGTGAACCTCCCCGCTGTGCAAGCCGTGCAGGCCCAGGGAAGCGTCCCAATCCAGCGGCCAACGCTGACTCTTCGGCGGCCACTACCCGTAGGCCTGGACCTGGTTACAGACTGTGGTTTGACGCTCTAGTCTGGTTTGGTTTGGTCCGTATTTTCTTTCAGCTTGGTTCGGTCCAGTTTAAGTTGGTGGAGGGGTGGGCTGGTGTGTATTGGACTAGAGGCGCTGCAGCAAATGGTGTAATTCGGGGTTTGGCTTGGATTCGAGCCCATTCTCACCCTTAGCTGTGCGACGCGCTCATCAACCTCCAGGCGCGCGCGCTGCGGCGGCTCGCCCCAGGCGCAGCAGCGTTGGACGAGATGCCCAGGAATCTCATTATCTGGTCGACGGCGCTGATCACCGCTCACGGGCTCACGTCATGCGCAGGCATGGTCGGCTGTCGTGGAAATCGGCCTGGCAACGGGGCGGGGCGGCGCCGGGGGGACGAAAACCATCCCCGCCCCGCTAGGGTTCATCCCCGCCCCGTCCCCGTCCCCGTGAGCATATCGGGGCAAAATTTGCCCCCGTCCCCGGCCCCGACGGATCCCCGAACTCGGGCGGGGCCCCTCAGGGGCGGCGGCGCGATGACGAGCTGCGGCGGCAAGCGCGATTGGTGGCGGCGCGCGTGACGCAGGCGGCTCCGTCGACGACGCGATTCGTGGCGTCACACTCGCAGGCGGCTCGGTCCACGGCGCGATTGGTGGCGGCTCCGTCGATTGGAGTTCGATTGGTGGCGGCTCTGTCGATTGGAGTTCGGATCGAGATCGAGGTCGAGAGAGAGAGAGAACGACAGGGGAGAGGAATCGATCGAGAGAGAGAAAGACTACAGGAGGATCGGTTGGGCTGTTGGGTGATGTAATTTTCTTCAGGTGGGCTGTTGCCTGTTGGGTGAAGTTACTGAATATGGGCCGTATCTTTTGCGCCACTAATCTGCCTGCTAGGCTAGATAGAATAGAACTCAACATGTCTTCTTCTTCACGGAGCAGCAGCGAAGCCTTTGCTTTCTTCTTCCTCTCAACAGCAGCAAGCAGCACAACGTACCAGCTGGGCCAAGCACCACTTTCTCTTCCCTATTTCCTTCCTTCTCTCTTCTACCTCACGTGCAGCACCTCTCTCTTCACTCACATGCACAGCAGGAACGAAGTTTCCGTTCTTCTTCTCTCTCCACAAGGTCACCAATCAGCAGCAGCCCAGCTTCACTTTCTTTCCCTCTAATCTTCTCCCTGCAATCGAACCACCACGCGCATCCACACCTCAACTCCGGTCAGCCACGCAGTCCGGCACTTCACCCGTGCTCGCCTGGGCACGTCCACGCGCCGCGCTTGCCGGAGCTCGCGCGCCGCTGCACCCTCGCCGCGGCCGCACGCTCCTGCGCACGCTGCGCCCGCGCACGCGAGCCGCTTCGGCACCCACGAACCGCGCGCGCGAGCCGCTCCGGCGCCCGCGCCCGCGAGCCGCACCCGCGCACACGCGCCGCCGCGCCGTTCACACCCTCGACGCCGGCACAGCTCCTCCACGAACGCCGGCGAGGTACCAAACCCTAACCCTAGCTCTGTATAGCATATTGATTTTGGAGAAAATTAGAGCTACTTGCTCCCCCACAGCCATCTCTCCATTATATTCACCAACTTACATTTAGGTCTTTTACATTTATACATATTACATCAACATAGATTAATCGGCAGAATCATGGTGCATGGGCTGTGTACCTGGCACTGAACACAGCAATTGCTACCACCAAACTAGATGTACGAGAAAAATGTTGGTTCCAGAATTTGCTCAGACAACTGTTGACCACTCTTGTGCGGATAGACAGTCCAAATCAAATGCACTTCCCAAACACACATACTATTTAGACCAGCAAATAACTGTTCCTATGTTTGAAGAAAAAAAAAGGAAGAAGAAGAAGCTAAGCGGAGTTAAAAGGAAGGAAGAAAGTGGTGCATAAACAAAAACAGAGAACAAGGTACTCGAATCTCTGAACTGTGGTCACCAGTACTGCTGTTGACAGCCATCAGGTGCAGCGATAGAACTCTCTAACTTTCTTGGTATCAGATGATCCATATCATGAGTCCTAAACAAAATTTCAGCATTTTCCGCAATCAGAACAGAGAAAAGTCAACCCCCCCCCCCCCCCCCCCCCCCCCACCCCCAAAAAAAAAAAAATACACACACACACACACACAAGAAAAGGAGCGTTGGGAAAGAAACTGCAGGCCATTCAGATGGCTACATTCAAAATAAAATATAATTGCGAGTGGCATAAAAAAAGTAACAAGACACAATATATATGGTACTAAACAACATGAGTAGTTCAGTTATTTATTTTCTTTCCCCACCTTCAAACGTGTTAAACTTTTAAGGGAACTGCAAGCATTGTACCACACCTTCATTTTCCTTTGACGTTTAGGACTAAAGGTTTGCACTAAATATATCAAAAGAAAATTACATGTAGTAGTAGATAGAAGTGAGTAAAGGAATCATGCACTCAATCGATGCATTTATAACCAAAACAATGACGATGTTCAACTGTCTATGCTGAGAAAGCATTAATAAGATGAAATACCTGGATATTGTTGTAAGGAAAAGTAAGCATTCCATGTTCTATTGATGACATAGTATAACAGAAAGACGACAAAAAAGTCTCATCATCTCACACTCAAGCTTGACAACACATAAAAGTTACACATCTACAAACTAGAAAACAGACTGGATTCTTAATTAAAACAGTGCTAAAAATGTGAATTGACAAGTGCGAGCAGATAACCACAACGTATAGAACTATAGTGAAACATAACACTTCTGAATAAGATTCACATCTCAAGGGACCTTGAAAATCTTGCAGCTAGACTGGATTCTTCTGTTTGATGCAGCTTCTAAGAAATTGGTTTCCTATGCCACCTAGGCAATTCGATTACCTCAAGAACAAGGGATTCGTTTACTATATTCTGCTCTTTTCTTTCTCATGCGTGCCTGATGGCCAGGCGTAATGCATTTCAACAGAGCATCTTCCCATTCAAACCTCTTACACAGTACACTTACCAAGTAAAGAAGGCGGCCATGCCATGAAGTACAGATGCATATTCCTATCAAACTTCCTCCCAAACAGCTTCTCCAGTTTCATCGTTTTCAAGCATAGAGTCAGCAACAAACAAGGCTTTCGGGCAGACAGTCCATAGCCGATGCTGCTGTCAAATATGCATAGCCATCCCAAACTGCCAAGAGATGAAACTCAATGTCATCACGGAATTTGTCTGATAGGACCCGTTTAAGCTCTGTGTCCATGGGGATCACCCTGTCTTTCAGCCTGCTACTCGTCCAGCATCATCAGAACAGGAAACCATGGAGCACGGCGGCGGCGCCGTTTCTGCCCGCGACCGCCGAGAGGGCCTTCGCGTAAGCGCAGCGTCGCTCACGCCTCTGTGATCACCCGTCACGCTCAGCTTGCCGTCGACCTCTGCGGAGTTGTTCCATCCACCGTCCACCAGTCCACGGCCGGCTCGTCGCAAGGACGCCTCCCACGCTACACGCTTCCACGGTATATCTTGTGTGTAGTGCTGAGAATGGGCTGGATGGAAACCGCTCGAATGGGTTGGTTTATGCTTCGGGTCGATTTGAGTTGGGCGTAAATGGGCTCACAGAGCTAAGCAGTTTGGTTTAGTTTCGGTCTCATCTTATACTGGGTTGGGTTCAATTTGGTTCGGATCAAAACGATTCGGTTCCGAAAGGGTTCAACCCACGGTTACGATCCGGGCTCGCCGTATGGGTGCGAGTCCGAGTAGGGTTAGCGGCGGCGGCGACGACGCCGACGGCGGCGGCGACGGCCAGCCTCACCACCTCCTCGGAGCCGAATCTGGCAGGGCACCGCCGGAGCACAAGCCCTCGACGCCGTCCGGCCGCGCCGCCTCCCCCGAGTACACGCCGTCGTCGCCGTACTGCACCCCATCGACTCCGGACGAGTACACGCCGGAGGTGTACAGCCCTTCAGCCCCGTCGATCGGCAGGGCCTATATGACCGACCGAACAGGGCCCCCAAATTCCTAACTTACATAGGGGATAAAGGCCAAGCAAAACTCAGTAATAGTTCACTAGGGAAGAAACCTGTGTGACTCAGTGTGTTGATGATGTAAGGGGCTTGTTATACCTTGATAATTTAGGCCAACTCTATCATTCATCCAATCTATTGTGCCACAGCGTCGCCATTAAAGACCTGCTGGAAGCTCCTGTACACGAAGTGGAAGGAAGAAGAAGATGAACCGTTATTTGGGCTGTGCTTGTGGGCTGGTATATATCTGTTTCGGTTGAGAACTGTGGGTCCGTGGCCCATAGCAAATGGGCAGTTCTGAAGCCTTTTTTACCAAGCAAAATTCAGAATGGAGTTCCACGGCAACTCAACTACTCAAGCAGTCTTGCTCAAAAAAAAAAAAAAAAAAAAAACTACTCAAGCAGTTTCCCAAACTTTTTTATTTTCTTTTCCCTTTCCATGAGCCGTTTTTGTTGCCCACGAGTGTCATCAGTATGCATGGTCATTATCTTTCTCTAATGTTTTTCATTTTTTGTTTAGTTTAGTCGGTACGCTATTTTATTTTTGAAAACTAATATGTATGCTATTTTAATCTAAAAACAGATGTATCTTGTTAGTTCAAGACAAAACTAATCGAGCTCGTCTCAGTATTTCAGTTGCCTTGGCCAATTATTTATGTATAAAGTATTTTGATTTTAAACCATAGCCTATGCTATCAACTTGCCATATTTTAATTTTTTTTTTCAAAAGTTACGAACCGTCGTGCCCAATTTTTTTTCGCCACGGGCCACAAATTTTCGGAGACGGCCCTGAGCCCTCGACACCGTCGTGCCGCACCGGATCGCCGGGTTACACGCCGTCGACGACAGCTTGGGACGGCGCCGCATCGCCGTACTACACCCCGTCGAGCCTGGAGGAGTACATGCCCGCGACGCCGTCCAGCCGCGCCGTGTCGCCGGACTACACCCCGGCCACTCCTTCCAGCCGCGCCGTCGGTCCTGGAGGCCGGGCTGGGGCTGTGGCGTGCCGTGTATTGCCTCCTCGCTCAAGATAGAAGACAACGCGAGCTTGTACACTCCTCCGGCTAGGTTGGTGATAATGCTGATCCTGTATGATTTCGTTGCTTTTGCAAATGCTTTCAATAGGATTCAGCAAACAAGCACTAAATGTCTAGCTTAGAAGCCGACTCTTGTAGATGTGATTCTTCTCGGATATGGACAGTTGGCACTAAATCTAACAGTCCGATCCACAGGATTTTTGTCCCACAGTGTTGTTTAAGCAGACACGAGATAATACCAACACTTTCAATACATTTTACATTATTAATATTACAAGAAAGGTTCAGAGTGCAGCGGACATATTACAGGAGAGCGGAAGCGTGAACGATAAGTTCAAAACACGTATGTTATACAGAAGTTCTAACTCTCACGATAAGCAGGAGTAATAACCCGAGCCAGTCCGGATTATTGCTTTAGCAACACGCATCACTGCAGCGGCACATCGGACTCCTACTGGGCAGACCATCCTTCGGGAACTTGCACGTCCCACGGGGGTACACCTTCGGGAAGTTCCACATCTGTACTAATGAAAACACAATGGCACAAAGCCTGAGTACTAATTACTCAGCAAGTCTTAACCGTCAAATAACTCTAGACATGCAAGGCTGACATAGGAGGGTTTAATTTGCAAAGGACTCGCACTTAAGCATAGATAATTCTTGCTATCAACTTTTAGCCATCTTTTATCTTCATTATTAAACAAGAAGATAAGTGAGCATATCTACTTTCAAGCATCAATAAAATATGTAACATAGCAGGATCCAAATATCATAATAGACTATCTCTCAACCACTATAACCATCATCCATATTCATCATTCTTATATGTGTGCTACGTAATGGCGCGGATCACAAGCGGGTACTACTACGAGGGACAGCGACTGCAATCGATTTATACCAGCTGGCAAAAACCCGAGGTACACGACGTATATGCACAAAAGTCATATACGACAGCCTTTCACAAGACAGTAAACAACAAGGCGGGGTCAGTCTCACGAGTTGGGCAGCCGTCCCACTACCGTCGTAGCCTGAACCTGCTCAACTACGCCTAGCGTGTCTTTCGACCAGTGTACTGGTTGCCTACCAACGATGCTACTGTACAGGCTACTAAGTTTACTAGCTCCCATAGCACTAGTATGCACTCGGTACTGTTCAATACTTGATCAAGGGGCCATTCACGAATCGGTCCTTAATCGACTAGGCAGGGCTACAGTAGCCAACACCTCCATGTGTTGCTACAACCTGTGCATGCATATTCCATCCTGCCCGGTCTAAACCGTTCAAAAACATTCTCATCATTATCTTTGAGGGGGAATCATCTTTTAGTTGTTCTCAAATCCTATGCAATACTATTCATAGCTTTAAGCATAGTATGTTCTACCGAGAACTAGTGTAGACACTATTCACTATAGGTCATTTGGGACATGCAAATGGATTTCCATTCAACTCCTATAGACCTATGTGCACCATCACACTAGACTCGCTACTTTATGATCTCTAGAAAAATAAAGTTTTCAAAAGGGTTGTATGATCCGGGGCTTGCCTTGGTTTTCGACCGCTAGGTTAGTTACTTCGGCTTCGCGGTCCTGCGAGGTAGTATCCTGTTGAATATCCTCCTCGGCTTCCACTTGCTCGTTACCTAAGCATGCATAAATGTCCAACTGAAATAAACATACAATGTAGTCGACATGATATGCATGAATGATTCGATTTTGATTTCACTTTAAAGTTATACATATAGTTCTGATTTACTGGTTTGGATTAATTTGAGTTATTTCCTTCATTGACTCTCATGAAGCATTGTTATAAATTTGAATTAACTTATTATTGAAAAGATGAGAAGTTTATCAAAGAGAAATTAATCTGTGAAGTTACTTACAGAAACAATTATCATAGTTCATTTCTATGAATAGGGCATTTCAAAAGGAGAATATGAAGTCTGGTTTCACATTTTTCTGATTTATATTTAATTTACTATGGTTTATTTAGTATATAGATTGTAAAATTCATAAAAGATTTATCTTACAGAACCAGGGGGTATAGTCTGTACTACTGAACAGAGGGAATCAATTAGGTTCTAACAAACCTAAGTTTGCATTTTTACTATGTCTATATTAATTACTATGATTTATCTAGTGTTTAACTTATAACAATTATTCAGGAAAAACTGTTCATAAACAATGTTCAACACTGACATCACTGGATAGATCCCAGTGAGAGGAGCCCAACAAAACTTGGTTTGTAATTTTTGGATATCTAGAACTCCAGATATAGATTTTTGAAGTTTGACTAAATTTTGAGCAAGTTCTGACTATTTACGAAACTGCCATTCCCTTCTGAAACAGGGGAGGCGCGCGGCGCGCTCGGCGCGCACGGCGGCGACGGCGTGGCGAGGCTCGCCGGCGTCGAAGAGTGGACGACGACGTGCACTTCAAGCTGATACACGTTCAGTGAATCATGGTCTACACGCTGCTCACGAAAAAGGATGGTGAAGCTCACCGAGGTGGTGGGGCACCGTGCGAGGGCGGCGGTTAGGTCGTCGGAGTGGTGGCGGACGGCGGCGAGGTCGCTGTGGGCTGCAGGAGCCAAGAACCAGGACTATATCAGCTCAGTAGGTGCGCACAGATGAGGGGCACGTGCTTCGGAAAGGAATTGAGCTGCGACTCACCAGAGAGGAAGAACTCCGGCGAGAGGTGAGCTAGGGCTGGCGGGAGCTCGTCGGAGAAGAATCCCGATTCCGGCCAGAAAGCGTGGGGTCGACGTGAATATGCTGCGGGGATGTGAAGAGGAGTGTGTGGCGGTTCTTTTGCACACGGGAACTTGGGCTGGGATGGTCGGAGACGACGGCGAGCTGGAGCTCAGTCTCCGGCGTCCATGGCGACTGGTTTCACTGGTTGAGCGAGAGAGAGCAGAAGCTGGACGACTCGTTACTATCCTCGGTCGCGCTTGGGTTGAGGTGGAGAGCAGGGTGGCTGCGTGGCGCGCATGCGATTCTCTCAGCCGAGCAGAGGAGAAAGATCGAGTTCTGTTTGGATGACAGGTGGGTCCCACTGCTCTTTCATTTTCTAATTAAATTTTCTTTTCTATTTGTAAATTCCAAATGAAGATCAAACAAAGGTCAAACTAGCTCCAAATTTTTCCTGTAAGTTCCAAACAATTTGCACTTCATATTTTTCAACCTAAATTAAGGTACATTGTTAGGAACTGAGATTTAAAATTCAAATAATTTGGTTAAAATTTAAGATTGCTTCATTTATTTAAATGGGTTCCCAAATGCAACTGTTTCTGGGATTTTTAGGAGATTTTTGTTCTACTAGAAACTTTTTGATAAATTTTTAATTTCTTCTTTTGAAGCTCAAAATTGAAACTTCTTTTGTAAATTTCATCCAAATTTGCATTCTTTTAGATTTTTCATCATTTCTCTTATATAATTATTTAATCCCTTTGTACATTGAACTCCATTTATTATTCTGGCAGGATAGAAAATAAGAAATGAGACACCTGGGTGTCACACTAAATGTAGATTTTAGCAGATTAGGATCCATTTGTTCAGTAGTTGGCTCATTGTGTTGTTGTGAGCTAATCTAGTCTGGCCTCATTGTGCTGTTGTGAACAAATTTTAGATGCTACTACTAGTTTTTGCCTTCTGGATGGTAGTGTAGTAGTCAGTTAACTACTTCCGCATCATCAATTTTTCCATTTAATTTTCGTTGCTTGATAAAGCGTAATGCAACTATCGAGAAACTGACACCAATCCACGCTCTCGTTCACTGATAGTCAGTCACCGCTGACGCAGATAGGACCAACCTCAAACACTAACCTTCTGTCGCAATTAGGATCAACTCTTTGTGAGGTAAATCCCAAGAGTACAGCTTACTTAGGTCAGGATGTTTAGAATCCAAGTTTGAGAGTGACCCTTGACTTTCTAGAAGCTCTAGAATACAAAGATTGTGCAGCAGTTCAACATTTCTTTTCCTTCAGAAGATGTTTCCCTCGTTTTATTATGCTTTTGTGAAGATCATGTTTACGGCTGCCATCATGTCTTCTGATTTGAGTTGCCTGTACTAGACTGCATGTTCAACCTGCTATATCCAATTTGCAGATCAGTTGCTGATGTGCTGGCCGGTGGCTTGCTGTAAGCAGAATTGAAGAGGAGCATCCCATAGGCAACAACCCACGAGGTAGTTTCTTGTGACTTTGTGGTGGTAGTGTCCACCGAATATATGTTTTTCTCTAATCTGAACCATATGGTTTTCTTACTACCACTAGGATATTTTGGTGTTTGTGAAGAACACTTCTGATATTTCTTTCTGATGGAATGCCATATCTTTTTGATGGAATATTTGTTAGCAGTAGTGCTAATAACACTAGGATCCTGGTATTTCTGTACTGAAGTGTATTTTGTGATAGGCTGATAGCTAATAACACTAGGATCATGTGCATGCGCCTGCTATTCTCAAAAAAAAAAAAGAAAAAGAAAAGAAACCGCATGCGCCTGCTCCTCCGTGAACCTCCCCGCTGTGCAAGCCGTGCAGGCCCAGGGAAGCGTCCCAATCCAGCGGCCAACGCTGACTCTTCGGCGGCCACTACCCGTAGGCCTGGACCTGGTTACAGACTGTGGTTTGACGCTCTAGTCTGGTTTGGTTTGGTCCGTATTTTCTTTCAGCTTGGTTCGGTCCAGTTTAAGTTGGTGGAGGGGTGGGCTGGTGTGTATTGGACTAGAGGCGCTGCAGCAAATGGTGTAATTCGGGGTTTGGCTTGGATTCGAGCCCATTCTCACCCTTAGCTGTGCGACGCGCTCATCAACCTCCAGGCGCGCGCGCTGCGGCGGCTCGCCCCAGGCGCAGCAGCGTTGGACGAGATGCCCAGGAATCTCATTATCTGGTCGACGGCGCTGATCACCGCTCACGGGCTCACGTCATGCGCAGGCATGGTCGGCTGTCGTGGAAATCGGCCTGGCAACGGGGCGGGGCGGCGCCGGGGGGACGAAAACCATCCCCGCCCCGCTAGGGTTCATCCCCGCCCCGTCCCCGTCCCCGTGAGCATATCGGGGCAAAATTTGCCCCCGTCCCCGGCCCCGATGGATCCCCGAACTCGGGCGGGGCCCCTCAGGGGCGGCGGCGCGATGACGAGCGGCGGCGGCAAGCGCGATTGGTGGCGGCGCACGTGACGCAGGCGGCTCCGTCGACGACGCGATTCGTGGCGTCACACTCGCAGGCGGCTCGGTCCACGGCGCGATTGGTGGCGGCTCCGTCGATTGGAGTTCAATTGGTGGCGGCTCTGTCGATTGGAGTTCGGATCGAGATCGAGGTCGAGAGAGAGAGAGAACGATAGGGGAGAGGAATCGATCGAGAGAGAGAAAGACTACAGGAGGATCGGTTGGGCTGTTGGGTGATGTAATTTTCTTCAGGTGGGCTGTTGCCTGTTGGGTCAAGTTACTGAATATGGGCCGTATCTTTTGCGCCACTAATCTGCCAGCTAGGCTAGATAGAATAGAACTCAACATGTCATCAAACTCTGAACTGTGGCCACCACTGTTGTAAGTGCACAGCCATCAGGTGCAGCAATAGAATAGAACTCAACATGTCATCAAACGAACTTTTAACACCATAAAAGAGATTCATCATGCTATACCCAAGCACGACAACACCATAAAATGTGACGTGACAACCTAAACGGCTTCTCCAGTTTCATCGTTCCCAAACATGCATAGAGAAAAAAACCAACAAAGCATTCGGGTATGACAGTCCATAACCGATGTTGTCAAATATACATAGCCATCCCAAACTACCAAAACATGAAGCTCAATATCATCATAGAACTGGCTTGACGGAACTCGTTTAAGCTGTCCATGGGTATCAGGCCATCTGTCCATCTCCACCCATCTCTCAACATAACCATCATCCCTCGATGCGAGGGGGATAGGAGGGAAGAAGAAGATGCGAACCAAAGGTGCATGGGCGACGCCTAAAGGAAAACCAATATCCCAAGAAGATGATGAATTCTCTCAGAAAAAGGTACTTCACTAATCTGTACGAGAGTTTCCTGATGACTGCACTATCTCTTGAGATCTTCTTTGAACGATTGCTTTCAGTAAAAAGTTTGAGATCCCTTAGATCAGTGATAGATAATTAGTAGATCATTGATTTCAAATTCTTTTTGTTGTAAAAAAAGAGGACAAAAGAATCAGAAACATTCTCAAATCACGAAAAAAAACTGCACCGAGTTCTAGTTGTGACTTCAAATATATGGTGAATCCAGATGAAGCTCTATATGAATCTTTTTTCTATAGTAATACTTGCAGTATTATATTTGACATCCTTTTACTTGTTTTATAATTGAAATTATATCCAATTCAAACACAATGTGGTGAAGGACAATCAGCTTACATGGCAAAAAAAAAGGTGAAATAAATAGATTAATATCCTTGGTCGAGCTTGGTGGTAGGGGAGAGAGAGAGTATGGGAAGAACATGGGTCAAACCACGGTTTGCATTGTCATACTCGAGCCATTACACTACAACCGCATCACCTGGACAAGCTACCGCTAGGCGCAGAGCCATCAGCGTGATGCGTCTTAGCGGTCATCGACAACCGCCTTTTATGCTGCACGGCCTTGGCGAGATGGATCGGTTGCTGGCATCCCCGACGGCATGCCTATGACTGTCAGTTGCTCTGGGCCGCGTTCGAGCCATTGCAAGGCATGCACCACCAGTAATAACCACTTTGATGTGCCGATGCCCATGTACAACATTATTAACAAGTTATATTTTCACTTTCTTAATACAGTAGAATTACTTTTAAAATCATTTTTTTGAACTTTTAAATTCTAGCTAACGCGGAAGATACAATGTGTTGTAATTGGAATGCTCTGGGTATATCTCTCTTAGATCTACTTGGAAAGAAAGGAAAACCCATCAATCACGAATTAAAAAGTCTATTTTATCAGACAAATATTGAGATATTAGATGTAGGTGCATAAAATTAGCTAAAGTTGTAGCTGCTCCCCAATTCGATTTGAGACATTTTCTGAAACAATGGGATATACAATGTAAGCAAAAGAACTAGATGAGTTTCACTTTGTAAGGAATAAAGTTGTGGCGTGTCAAGAGGATCCCTATGAGTAAAGAGAGACTGAGAACTTTTGCATGCCTCAGCCACTCTATTATAATGCAATCGATATTTTTTCTTATGAAGATCTTAGTACTGAGAATGCAGCAATTGGAAGATTTTTACACGAACATG
Organism: Eragrostis curvula; assembly: GCA_007726485.1. Lineage (NCBI taxonomy): Eukaryota > Viridiplantae > Streptophyta > Magnoliopsida > Poales > Poaceae > Eragrostis > Eragrostis curvula. Next base: position 67,187 of record RWGY01000319.1, on the reverse strand, counting down.
ACCCTTGAATATATTATAAAACTAGAGAAACTAATCTGCCAGCTAGGCTAGATAGAGTCTTCGCTCATTTGAAGTGAGTTGAGAAAGCAGTCCATGAATATTCTATATATCCACAGTAAATAGTTGCTGTATTATATTCAAAACATAGTGCTCCCTTCTTGTTGACTTATTGTAGGAACTGTGTGCAATTCAAACACAATGTGGAGAAGGATAATCAGCTTACATGTAGGAGCTGCAGAGAACTGGCTATGAAACAGAGGTGAGACAATATGCCACAAAAGTTAAATCGTTAGTAACATGCTTGGTGAACATTATCTTTGCTTCAAGTGTAAAAATCAGTGATATGACAGAGAAGTGAGACACCAAACAACAAAAATTATCATTATGCTTGATGTATTAACTTAGGACGCACTACTGAAATCAGACCAAGTTTGTACCTCCTAGTTCGTTGAGTTGCGAGCACATGAAATGTTTTCATTTATTCCTTAGATTATGATCTTTAATGTCATGACGCCACAAACTAGAGATTTACATGTTTTAACATAACATTACGCCTCCTCTTGTCTTATTTTCAGCTTTGGTGTCAAATTGGCCCTCTCTTGTCTTATTTTCACGCTCCAACACTGGAGCAAGGAGCTGAAGGCGTGGATCGAGCTGGGCACGTACTGCTGCGCCATGATCTACAAGGACCTCAATGCCGTCATCGTCGCCCATCCAAGGACCAATTCCTTGCTGCCAGGAAAAAAATCGCATTGCTGCAGGCATGTGAGGACCAGCAGGCAACCAACGACACCGAGACTACGCTGTCTCAAAGCTCGAGATCCTCTCCGCCGACACCACCTTGGTGTTCTCGGACGACGTTGAACCGTCCACCTCGTCTTGAGCCGTCCAAGATGGCGACCGAGCGACCGTTCGTTGGTGCCGAGCAGGTCAACACCCTACCTGCGTGCGGAAAATTTAAGCAGAGCAGCAGCCAGCCGATTGCCGTGTCGGCTGTTCGGCGGCTCGATCGTCACCGGCTCGCCGCTGCATCCGCAATTACGCAGCCTGAGTTGTGGAGCTCCACTCCAGCAGAGGGTCAGGCGATCGATGAGTGGTGACGCGGAAGAAGATTAGGAACTGATTTGGGGTCCCACCTGCCGGTGCCAGGTGTCACCGCTGAAGTTGCGAGGACTCGACGCGTCGGCGATGGACCTGTCAGGATCCAGGCTCGACCCGGCGTTCCAGCTAGACCCCTCCTTCAGGCGCGCAGAATCGACGAGTCACTGCTGAGCCATCGCAGCTCGTGCATGCGAGCATTTGGTCCTCCTCGTCGGCGTACTGGCGCAGAGCAACCGACGCGCGGGGGCTCAAGGGTGCGGGCGCACCACTGCCAACTGGTACGTGCTGGGCAGCACTCTGTTCGTGTTCTCGACTTCCGGCCGCCCCTGCGATCGCGCTGACGCTGACGGCGAGAGGATCCACGAGCATCGTGTCGCGCCGCAGGTCCACACGCCCTAGCGCCGATACGTCTGTGGCCAACTGCCAGCTGGTATCCTTTTACGTACGTGCGTGGCGAGGCAGCACCTCGCCCGTTGGGTTTTTTTCTCGAACCCGCAGGACGGCAGGAGAGGTGCGTGTCATTTCATTAAGAAGTTTTAAAAGATACATGCATTGCCCTGTTATGCCCGGGCTAGCCTCACATTTACATTCGCGCCGGTAACAAACGAGACAACCCAATGGTTAAGCTAGCAACTATGGCAGCAGCTTGATCAGCTAGCCTCCTCGCCCCTGCCATCTTCCACTCGGACGCCGCCTGATGAATGCATGCGACGATGGCTGATGGCTGCGGCCGCACTCCGTCGAACACACAGCGATTCCGTCGTTTCCAAATCTCCCATGACACTAGCATGCCCGTTGGGTTTTCGACGAGATGACACTGGCCTCGCGTGACCTGATCGTGTTGTGGAACGCCGTGCTCTCGGCGCACGCTCACAAGTCACAACGGCCTGGCCGTGGACGCCGTAGAGCTCTAACGCCCGAGACGGCGACAGCAGGGTGGAACCGGACGCCGTGACGCTCGTCGGCGTGGTCTCCTCCTGCGCGCACCTCGGACATCGAGCGGAGCAGCGGTAAGTGTGGGAGAGGCTCCCGGACTTCCGCACGAACGTGCGGCTGTGCGTAGTGCTGAGAATGGGCTGGATGGAAACCGCTCGAATGGGTTGGTTTATGCTTCGGGTCGATTTGAGTTGGGCGTAAATGGGCTCACAGAGCTAAGCAGTTTGGTTTAGTTTCGGTCTCACCTTATACTCACTACGGGAAACCGCGCCTTTGCCGTGTGTCCAGGGGTTTGCCGAGTGCAATACATCGGGCACTCGGCAAACCCCCTGTTTGCCGAGTGCCAGGGGCTCGGCACTCGGCAAACTCCTGGCACACGGTACCAAAGGAGTTTGCCGAGTGCCGAGCCCCTGGCACTCGGCAAACAGGGGGTTTGCCGAGTGCCAGAACTGGAGGCACTCGGCAAACTCCTGGCACACGGTGCCAAGGAAGTTTGCCGAGTGTCTCCGTTAGTGGCACTCGGCAAACTCTTTGTGTGCCGAGTGCCTAACGTGGGCCCTCGGCAAAATAATTTTTTTTTCATTTTTTTCCACATTTTCCATTTATGTGGTGGATGTATGTATCAATGTTGCTTCATTCGAAAGTTTGGTGATTTGTTCAATCCGTTTGGTATATTTAAGGTGTTTATGACATATAAAGTATATATTGAAAATAATTCAAATTTGAACTTTAGGTGATTCAAATAAAAAAAATGTTCATACGAAAGTTGATATTCATGTTCTTGAGTCCAATGTAAGGTGTCAACCATGAAATGAACTGATAATTCGTTCATATTGTACATAAAATATAAGCGAAAAGATATGGTTGAATAGTATTTTAATTTTATAAAATTCAAACAAAGTCCAAAAATTACGAGACTCGCGCTGGTATCATGAAATCATACGTGGAGACCATGATAAATCGTAGAAAAAGTTTCGCTAAAGTTGTGACGTACGTTGTTTAGAAACAAGAGCATCCTCGAAGAAGATCCATAAACATATGAAGTGATCGTTTGGATTTCGAACCAAAACGGCGGACATAATTTGGTTTCACCTTAAACATATTTTTTATAGGTAAAGAATCATATGAAATGTATCATGGCAAAATTTGGCATTTTTTTGAATTTATTTCGAATTTATAATTTTTTTTTCAATTCCTGGTGAAAATGTTTGCCGAGGGCCGGCCCCAGGGCCCTCGGCAAACTAATGTATGCCGAGTGTGAAGCGTTTGCCGAGTGCTTTTGGATCTAGCACTCGGCAAACGTTTCTATATCGACTTAGGCGCGCGGCACGGTTTTTCTCCCTCTTTCCTTATCCTCTTCTCTTCTCCTTCCTCTCGCCTCCCCGCCGCCTCCCCGCTTCCCCGCGCCACCCCGCCGCCTCCCCGCCTCCCCGCGCCACCCCGCCGCCTCCCCGCCTCCCCGCGCCACCCCGCCGCCTCCCCGCCTCCCCGCGCCACCCCGGCCCGCCGCCTCCCCGCGTCCCCGCGCCCCGGCCCGCGCCACCCCGCCTCCCCGCCTCCCCGCGCCCCGGCCCGCGCCTCCTCCCCGCGCTCCGGCGGTCAGCGCAGGACGCGCCGCGGCGCCCCTGCCCGGCCCGCTCCTCCTCCCCGCCCAGCCCGCTCGGCGCCTCCCCGCTCCGCGCCGCCGAGGGGCGCGACTCCGGCGACCCCCGTGGACCCGGCCTCCCCTGCCCGCGCCTCCCCTGCCCGCGCCTCCTCCCCGTCGACCTGCACCGGCCCCCGACGCCCAAGCTCCCTCACCGAGCTGCAAGGTAAGTTTCTTCTCTTTTTTCTTTTCTTATTTTTTCTTTTTTTTTCTGGATTTATTAATAATGCAAATTGGACATTGAATTGAATGCAAATTTCGATTGATTTATATGCAAATATATGCAAATTTGAATCACCTAGTATGCAAATGTTAGATCAAATTGAATGCGAAAATTGTGCTTTTATGCGAAAATTGATTTCATTGCTTTTGTTCATGACCAAGTGACCGTGCTATGGAATGAAATGGAAAATATGAAAATATGGAATGAAATGGAATCAATTGGATGTGGTATCCGGCCATCGTGCCGTCGATTTGTTGGATGTGAGTGTCGGCCATCGTGCCGTTGTCCTTGCGTTGTATGCGCAAAAATTGAAATATGAACATGTTGTCATCAATTCGATGTGGTATCCGGCCATCGCGCCGTTGATTTGAATTGAATTGTGTTTGCCGGCCATCGCGCCGTTGTTTTCTTGCAGGGTTTGGGAACCTCACCATACAGGGGAGGTGCTGCCGAAATTTTGAATTGACGGCTTTATGTTTCGTTCTTTGCAGGATAGGAGAGGCTTTTTCACCGTCTTCCACTCGTCACTTTGCCGGACAGCAAGGTGAGACATAAAAGCCCCCCCCCCCCCTTTCCATTTCTATTTGTAGGTAACGTGTAACCTAGTTAGGCGTCTCCCGTTCGAAATAGATACAGTTGGAGATATGCCCGAGGGTTGCATATCTATGACCGTATCTATTTTGAATTGTCCACGTTTCTTGGACAGCCCGAGGATGCTTAGATGGGGCTAGTTTCCATTGTCTATTCCGGTTTGAGACAGAGTTTCGGCCGCGCCTCCCTGTTGTTCTCCGGATACACAATCTCCCTCGCAGGACGTGTATTTGGAGAACAGCGGGGAGGTGCTGCCGAAATTCTGTCTCGGACCGGAGTAGACCTTGGAAACTAGCCCCATCTACGCATTGTCGGGTGGGATTAGGACCTATCTGCACCTATTAGACATTGTATGCATCGTGTAGATACCAATGAATTTTAAATTGCTCCGTCATATGATAGAAGATGGATGGCCGTGCGTGGATGTACACGGGCCGTCCAAGGAAGGGTTCTGAAACAAGTGAATGGGTTGACAAGACCCTTGCTTTCTTGAAACAAGCATTTGCCAATGTCAGCAAAGGTGGAAAGACTTGGTGTCCCTGCAGCCGTTGCGGCAACACAAGGGAGCAGACGGAGGAGGAGATGGTGCATATGATTTTGCACCTTCCGTATGAGGCTCGAATGGGGGGGCCTGTGCAGAACCGTTGGTGCTACCCAATTGAGCGGTGTCAAAAGGTTCTTCGAACGAAATGTAAAAATAAATGCAAAATTGAGGAGGAGGACGGGGAGGAGGAGGAGGACGGGGAGGAGGACGAGGAGAACGGGGAGGAGGAGGAGGACGGGGAGGACGAGGCGGCGTCTGAGGACGTGCCGAAAGTGTGGGAGCGAGGTCCCGCACGACTTCCAAAGCGACCGATTCCTGTTGAGAGACGCCCGTTGGTTCGACCCAAAGGGAAGAAGTAAGTAACTTTAACTTTTAAGTCATTTGCTATGTTTAAAATCTAAATAGAAACTAATCATTGTCTTGATCACTTGGGCAGGGGCTGGGAGACGATCGTTCCGGGTGACCACGAACGTATTCCTGCCGGCATCCTCGGCCTGAGCGACGGGGGGCAGGAGCCGGCCTTGACGTGGGCCCACTACAAACGCGTCGCTGATGTCCCAGACGAGGATGGGAGAGACTTTCGCACCGTGGCGGACCGGGTAGTTGGAGAGCTGTGGGTAAGTCTTTTTTACATTGAATTGGTCAATACATCTCGTTCATTGGATATTCTTCAAATAATGAAAGTATACATCGCGTCAATGTGCAGGATTTTTTCAGGGTCGAGCCGGAATGGAGGGACCGTGCGGTGCGTCGGGCGTACGATGCATGTCCTAAACTCATTACGGACATGCATTACGAGGCGCGCGTCCAGGCCGTGAGGACCTACTACGCAAAAAAACTTGGTAGGAAGATTGAGAAAAAGGCGGCTCGGACCATATGGCTGGCTGCAGAACAATACATGCAGGTAATTTGACATTCTCATATTTTCTATACTTGATTAAGTACGATTAATTTGTTATTCTCATAGTTTCACAATAACTAACATCTAACTTTGTCAAATGACGTGTAGGTGATTCCGTGGTGGTGCGCCTCTCACAGGGACTGCTGGGAGTACTTTGTGAGTAGGTGGTGCGACCCCGAGTGGTAGAAGACGCACGAAGCTTGCCGGCAGCGGCGTTTGAAGATGCCTGGTCCAGCACACCATCAAGGCAACCGTACCCTTGATGAGTACGCGACTAGATGGGTACGCGAATTCATTTCGTTGTTTACAAACGCTCAATTTTGCATAATTTCTAATCATCTTTCTGTTTTCTTTCCAGTCGCGGGCGCATGAGGGCCGAGAGTGCCCCCCGTTGATGGCTTGGGCAATGGCCCACAAGGGCAAGGCGACGTCGATCGAGGTCGACTACAACCCGGAGGACCCCCCCGAGGCGTACAGCAACCCCACCGTCCACACTCGCCTCAGTCAGTACACCGAGATGGGTAGGGAGAAGCACGGGCCAGAGTGGAACCCGAGCACCGAGGACCTTGATGGAGAGATCATCATGAGGGTGGGTGGAGGTAAGAAGCATGGCCGGTACTGGATTGGGGACAGCACACTGGACACGGCCTCTACTCCCACCCTCTCTGAGATCCGAGCGAGGAGCTCGTCCTCAGCCCCGCCCATACGCCCACGGCCAAGCGCTGCACAGATTCAGTTTGACCAAGCCCAGGTTATTTCTGTTCTATTCGTCGTTTCGTTGGATTTGAGACATATATTTGCTTTGCATTGTAACATTGGGATGACATGTTGTAGGCCCAACTACGGGAGGAGATGGAGGCGAAGCTCCAGGCACAGGAGGCGAAGTACCAGGCACAGCTGCAGGAACAGCAGGCGAGGTACGATGCGAGGCTCTCCGAACAGAATGCAAGGATGCAGGAGGAGATGCAACGGCAAATGCAGGCGATGTTTTACCAGTGGCACAGTGGTGGCATGCAACCGCCGCCGCCGCCACTACCTCTTCCTCCTGTTGGCACTTCGAGTCCGAGTCAGGGCACTCCGGTGAGTCTATCTAAATCCTTGTAGTTTCATTCCACTTCCTGTCGGCACGTCTATCTAGAATCTTGTGTTAATAATGTAATATCTCCTCTTTGCAGAACATATCAGCGGGATCGAACAATCAGCCGGTTTCCCCTCCCAATGCTTATTCTCCGTTTCATCCTTATCATCATCGCCCTCCGATGTAGATTGTAGTTGTATTTCTAGTCTTATGTCATGAACCAACTAGTTGTGCTTGCTTACGTTTGATGAACTTGTGCTTGTGGTTGTCGACGACTTGGTTTATCACTATTTGGACCATTTCTATGTATTTGTGGAGATTTCTATGTGTTGTGATGATTTAAATGCCTCTGATGATGATGGTGGTCATGTGTATGTGTCTATGATGATGATGAGCATATATGTATGATTTGGTGTCATTTTGGTTCAGGTTGCAGTGATTTTAAACATTTTATTGCAATCTGTCGATTTTTTTTGCCGAGTGCCTCAGATTTTTGCCGAGTGCCAAAACTCAGGCACTCGGCAAATATGCCATTCTTTGCCGAGTGCCTGTGCCTGGCACTCGGCAAACTAACCATTGTTTGCCGAGTGCCAGAGGCCAGGCACTCGGCAAACAAAAAAAGTTTGCCGAGTGCCTGGCCTCTGGCACTCGGCAAACAAGGAAAGTTTGCCGAGTGCCTGGCCTCTGGCACTCGGCAAACAAGGAAAGTTTGCCGAGTGCTTGCCGTCAGGGCACTCGGCAAACCCTTTTGACGGCCGTTTCCCTCCGTTTCGTTACTTTATTTTGCCGAGTGCCTTTTTAACGCTCGGCAAAATCTTTGCCGAGTGCCCGACAAAAAGCACTCGGCAAACCCGGCTTTGCCGAGAGCTGTTTGCCGTCTGGTGTTTGCCGAGTGCAACACTCGGCAAACTCTTTGCCGAGTGTAAAAGCTGCTTTGCCGAGTGCCTCTGGCACTCGGCAAACGCCAGGTTTCCTGTAGTGACTGGGTTGGGTTCAATTTGGTTCGGGTCAAAACGATTCGGTTCCGAAAGGGTTCAACCCACGGTTACGATCCGGGCTCGCCGTATGGGTGCGAGTCCGAGTAGGGTTAGCGGCGGCGGCGACGGCCAGCCTCACCACCTCCTCGGAGCCGAATCTGGCAGGGCACCGCCGGAGCACAAGCCCTCGACGCCGTCCGGCCGCGCCGCCTCCCCCGTGTACACGCCGTCGTCGCCGTACTGCACCCCATCGACTCCGGACGAGTACACGCCGGAGGTGTACAGCCCTTCAGCCCCGTCGATCGGCAGGGCCTATATGGCCGACCGAACAGGGCCCCCAAATAATTAGGGCCCCCAAATTCCTAACTTACATAGAGGATAAAGGCCAAGCAAAACTCAGTAATAGTTCACTAGGGAAGAAACCTGTGTGACTCAGTGTGTTGATGATGTAAGGGGCTTGTTATACCTTGATAATTTAGGCCAACTCTATCATTCATCCAATCTGTTGTGCCACAGCGTCGCCATTAAAGACCTGCTGGAAGCTCCTGTACACGAAGTGGAAGGAAGAAGAAGACGAACCTGGTTCTCATAGGATACGTTGCCGTGCTTGTGGGCTGGTATATATCTGTTTCGGTTGAGAACTGTGGGTCCGTGGCCCATAGCAAATGGGCAGTTCTGAAGCCTTTTTTACCAAGCAAAATTCAGAATGGAGTTCCACGGCAACTCAACTACTCAAGCAGTCTTGCTCAAAAAAAAAAAACTACTCAAGCAGTTTCCCAAACTTTTTTATTTTCTTTTCCCTTTCCATGAGCCGTTTTTGTTGCCCACGAGTGTCATCAGTATGCATGGTCATTATCTTTCTCTAATGTTTTTCATTTTTTGTTTAGTTTAGTCGGTACGCTATTTTATTTTTGAAAACTAATATGTATGCTATTTTAATCTAAAAACAGATGTATCTTGTTAGTTCAAGACAAAACTAATCGAGCTCGTCTCAGTATTTCAGTTGCCTTAGCCAATTATGTATGTATAAAGTATTTTGATTTTAAACCATAGCCTATGCTATCAACTTGCCATATTTTATTTATTTGTTTTTCAAAAGTTGCGAACCGTCGTGCCCAATTTTTTTTTCGCCCCGGGGCCACAAATTTTCGGAGACGGCCCTGAGCCCTTCGACACCGTCGTGCCGCACCGGATCGCCGGGTTACATGCCGTCGACGACAGCTTGGGACGGCGCCGCATCGCCGTACTACACCCCGTCGAGCCTGGAGGAGTACACGCCCGCGACGCCGTCCAGCCGCGCCGTGTCGCCGGACTACACCCCGGCCACTCCTTCCAGCCGCGCCGTCGGTCCTGGAGGCCGGGCTGGGGCTGTGGCGTGCCGTGTATTGCCTCCTCGCTCAAGATAGAAGACAACGCGAGCTTGTACACTCCTCCGGCTAGGTTGGTGATAATGCTGATCCTGTATGATTTCGTTGCTTTTGCAAATGCTTTCAATAGGATTCAGCAAACAAGCACTAAATGTCTAGCTTAGAAGCCGACTCTTGTAGATGTGATTCTTCTCGGATATGGACAGTTGGCACTAAATGTGGATTTTAGCAGATTAGGATCCATTTGTTCAGTAGTTGGCTCATTGTGTTGTTGTGAGCTAATCTAGTCTGGCCTCATTGTGCTGTTGTGAACAAATTTTAGATGCTACTACTAGTTTTTGCCTTCTGGATGGTAGTGTAGTAGTCAGTTAACTACTTCCGCATCATCAATTTTTCCATTTAATTTTCGTTGCTTGATAAAGTTTAATGCAACTATCGAGAAACTGACACCAATCCACGCTCTCGTTCACTGATAGTCAGCCACCGCTGACGCAGATAGGACCAACCTCAAACACTAACCTTCTGTCGCAATTAGGATCAACTCTTTGTGAGGTAAATCCCAAGAGTACAGCTTACTTAGGTCAGGATGTTTAGAATCCAAGTTTGAGAGTGACCCTTGACTTTCTAGAAGCTCTAGAATACAAAGTGAAGTCAAAAAGGATTGTGCAGCAGTTCAACATTTCTTTTCCTTCAGAAGATGTTTCCCTCGTTTTATTATGCTTTTGTGAAGATCATGTTTACGGCTGCCATCATGTCTTCTGATTTGAGTTGCCTGTACTAGACTGCATGTTCAACCTGCTATATCCAATTTGCAGATCAGTTGCTGATGTGCTGGCCGATCGCTTGCTGTAAGCAGAATTGAAGAGGAGCATCCCATAGGCAACAACCCACGAGGTAGTTTCTTGTGACTTTGTGGTGGTAGTGTCCACTGAACATATGTTTTTCTCTAATCTGAACCATATGGTTTTCTTAGTGCCACTAGGATATTTTGGTGTTTGTGAAGAACACTTTTGATATTTCTTTCTGATGGAATGCCATATCTTTTTTATGGAATATTTGTTAGCAGTAGTGCTAATAACACTAGGATCCTGGTATTTCTGTACTGAAGTGTATTTTGTGATAGGCTGATAGCTAATAACACTAGGATCATGTGCATGCGCCTGCTATTCTCAAAAAAAAAAGAAAAAGAAAAGAAACCGCATGCGCCTGCTCCTCCGTGAACCACCTCCCCGCTGTGCAAGCCGTGCAGGCCCAGGGAAGCGTCCCAATCCAGCGGCCAACGCTGACTCTTCGGCGGCCACTACCCGTAGGCCTGGACCCGGTTACAGACTGTGGTTTGACGCTCTAGTCTGGTTTGGTTTGGTCCGTATTTTCTTTCAGCTTGGTTCGGTCCAGTTTAAGTTGGTGGAGGGGTGGGCTGGTGTGTATTGGACTAGAGGCGCTGCAGCAAATGGTGTAATTCGGGGTTTGGCTTGGATTCGAGCCCATTCTCACCCTTAGCTGTGCGACGCGCTCATCAACCTCCAGGCGCGCGCGCTGCGGCGGCTCGCCCCAGGCGCAGCAGCGTTGGACGAGATGCCCAGGAATCTCATTATCTGGTCGACGGCGCTGATCACCGCTCACGGGCTCACGTCATGCGCAGGCATGGTCGGCTGTCGTGGAAATCGGCCTGGCAACGGGGCGGGGCGGCGCCGGGGGGACGAAAACCATCCCCGCCCCGCTAGGGTTCATCCCCGCCCCGTCCCCGTCCCCGTGAGCATATCGGGGCAAAATTTGCCCCCGTCCCCGGCCCCGACGGATCCCCGAACTCGGGCGGGGCCCCTCAGGGGCGGCGGCGCGATGACGAGCGGCGGCGGCAAGCGCGATTGGTGGCGGCGCGCGTGACGCAGGCGGCTCCGTCGACGACGCGATTCGTGGCGTCACACTCGCAGGCGGCTCGGTCCACGGCGCGATTGGTGGCGGCTCCGTCGATTGGAGTTCGATTGGTGGCGGCTCTGTCGATTGGAGTTCGGATCGAGATCGAGGTCGAGAGAGAGAGAGAACGACAGGGGAGAGGAATCGATCGAGAGAGAGAAAGACTACAGGAGGATCGGTTGGGCTGTTGGGTGATGTAATTTTCTTCAGGTGGGCTGTTGCCTGTTGGGTCAAGTTACTGAATATGGGCCGTATCTTTTGCATGATTTCGGGTCGCATGGAGCTCCACGGGGGAAAAGCCATCCCCACCCCCGCCCCGGTATCATTTCGGGGCTCCGATCCGTTAACCTCGCGGGGCAAAATCTAGCCCTGCCCCCGCCCCCATCGGGTCGGATCCCCGCGGGGACCCGTTACCACGGGGAAAACTGCCAGGACTACGTGGAAAGGGTGGTGGTGTATCAGAACTCAGAAGGCATCCGGCTGAACAAAGTCACGATGTCTACTCTCGACGTGAGCAGTGACGCGTGGCTCCAGGTTCCGCACACGAACTCAGCGAGTCCTGCCTCCCGTGTCACATCCTCCCACGCTAGACAAAATGTGCCACCGCTTACGCACATGACATGCTCCACGGAACATCTTAGAGCAACTCCAGCAGGGTTTTTACTTGGGACTTTACTTCATTTTTTAGGTCTTGAGTTAAAAAATAAATTTCAGCAGAGACTCTATTTAGGCCCTCATTTTGTATGCCCTTTCAAATTCCACCTTCAAGCTCTCATTACTAGAGTCCTCCAATCCTCCCTCTCATTTGTGGATCTCATCATTTTTTTTCACAGAATAGAGTCTTGGGTTACTTTATTGCTGAAGTTGAAACCAAATTTTAAGCCTTTATTTTTACATGCTGATTTAAAAAACAAAAGTAAAGGTTTTATTTTGAGGTCTATTGTTGAAGATGCTCATACGGGGACACAGTATGCATGCTCGACCATCACGACATGATGGCGAGTAACCTGAACGACGGCGCCCGTGTGAACTGAACAAGGCACGCATGTTCCCGCTGACAGGCTAGAACGAAAGCAAAGAGCTGTGAAGCACTGTTTGTGCCCAAGATGAGACTGGATTGCTGACTGTACACTTGTTGCTGTCACATGGATGACTTGGTTCAGGGTTCGATCTCTACATGCAAATAAAACCAGAAAACAAGGACTAGTCCTAGCGCCTCGACAACACATCTATGACCAGTCTGTTGAAAAAAAAATTCAAAACCGCCTGAAAACTGATAAATTTTCACATGCCGATGGAAGAATACATGATACTATTTTCAGTTCAATGAAAAACTAATAAGAGCATGAACTCTCATGCCGAATCAACTGTTGTGTAACTGTCCTATAACCTTTTGTGTAAGCACCCCTGTACTACTCTGAGGACAACTAAACACAGCAGTTCCTCTCCTAAAATCATATAACGAGCGAGATGCTGTTTCTGAATTTTGCTCCGACAACTGGTACCCCTTCTTGTGTGCATACACACTACAAATCAAATATGCACTGTCGAAACTGATACGACGCCGGCGGTGAGGAGTACGCAAGGGAGAGGACAAGAGTAGATGAGACTGGAGATTGGATCGTAGAACGTAAGGAGGAGATGTATTGTGCTCGTCGCCGGCTGATGAAGCCAGGGCGACCGAGGACAATCCACCTCAACAGGGAGACTGTATATTCCTCGATGAATTACAACTAGGACTCCTGGCTACCTTTATACTCGTAGGTGCCGACTCAATCTAAACAAGCAAGCTAACAAACCAATCTCAACTGAATAACAAACCAAACTAAAGCTCCCTGATTATTAGCTGTTGGCGCCATCGTCGTGATCCTAGCCACTTTCAGTTGGCGCCACAGCTTGATCCTTTCGACGGCGGCGCTGGTACTTGCGGCCCACGAATGCGTCCACAACATTTCCCCCCTCCCCGACAAACAGCTCGTCCTCGAGCTGAAAATCTGGGTAGGACTTGACAAATTCCTCCAGCTTCTCCCAAGTGGCCTCGGTAGCAGCACGTCCTTCCCAGCGAACCAGCAATTCCCAGTTGCCCCTATTGAGGCGCGCGCGCACCACCTTCAGAGGAGCAGGAAGCACGCGGCCATGAAGAAGATTAGGCAGAGGCACCACGTCTGTAGGAGCTGCACCTTCAAACGGCTTGAGCAGAGACACATGAAACACGTCGTGTATCTTTGCCTTGGCTGGAAGGCGCAACTTGTAGGCCACCTCGCCCACACGCTGCACCACTTGGTATGGACCAAAATAGCGTGGCCCAAGCTTGGACGACGCAGCTTGTGTAATCGCCGTTGCCGTGCGCCATTGAAGACGAAGCAGAACCCAGTCGCCCATCGCAAACTGCAGATCACGGTGCGCCTTGTCCTGCGTGGCCTTCATGGTGTCTTGAGCCTGCAGGAGGCGTTCCCGGATTTCAGCCAGGAACTCAACACGGTCGCGAAGCTGTTCATCCACTGCAGCAACACGGGCCGTGCCAGGTTGGTACGCGAGCATGGGAGGTGGGTCGCGGCCATACACAACCTGGAACGGAGTGGTCTTGATCGCCGTCTGGAAGGAGGTGTTGTAGCAAAATTCCGCCCAAGGCAGCCACTGCAGCCATGAGCGGGGACGATCGCCGGCGAGGCACCGCAAGTACATGGTGATGACCCGGTTCACGACCTCGGATTGGCCGTCCGTCTGCGGGTGGAACGCGGAGCTCATCCGCAGTTTGGCGCGGTCATGCTTGAACAGCTCAGTCCAGAAGAGGCTGGTGAACACCGGGTCCCGATCACTCACGATCGAACATGGGAACCCGTGGAGGCGCACAATGTTCTCAAAGAATGCGCGTGCCACCGTTGACGCCGAGTAGGGATGCCCCAAGGGAATGAAATGGGCCATCTTCGAGAAGCGATCCACCACGGTCAAAATCACCGACTTGCCGCCGACGCGTGGGAATCCTTCGATGAAGTCCATGGCGATATCACTCCACACCATGGACGGCACCGGCAGTGGTTGAAGAAGGCCAGCGGGGTGCAAGTGCTCCGTCTTGTTTCTTTGGCATACGGCGCAGCTCCGGACAAAGTCACGAATGCGTCGCGGCGCCGTGGCGTTGTAGAATGACGAACGCCAGCGATGCAGCGTCTTTTGGCCCCCTTCATGGCCGCCCTCATGCGCACTCGCTAGGAGCTGCGGCCACAAGGACGACGCGTCTGGCACAAAGATCTTGCCGTGGAACAATAGGATGCCGTCGACGTCGGTCCACCCCGGGTCGGCTGCACCCGTGGCCAGCTGTTCGCGCACCTCGCGCGCCTGGGGATCAGCAAGGAGCTCCGTCTTGAGGTCATCGAACAGTTCGAACGTCGGCGAGGACAGCGCGTGCACCTCCATGTCGTCCATGTCGCGGCGGGACAGGGCGTCCGCCGCCGCGTTCTGCTTGCCGGGCCTGTATTCCACCGACATGTCATAGCCAAACAACTTACTCACCCAAGTATGTTGCGGGATCGTCGTAAGCCGCTGGTCCAGAATGTACTTCAAGCTGAAGTGGTCGGCCCTCACGGTGAAGGAGCGTCCCCAGAGATAGGGACGCCAATGGCGCACCGCCTTCACCAAGCCAATGAGTTCCCGTTCGTAGGCCGGCAACTTGGCATGGTGAGGTGCGACCGCGCGGCTGAAGTAGGCGATGGCGCCGTCGCCTTGATGCAGAACGGCACCGAACCCCGTGCCGGACGCGTCGCAGTCCACCACGAAGCCACGTGTGAAGTCCGGCAGCTGCAGCAGTGGTGCCGTGGTGAGGGCGCGCTTGAGCTCGCTGAAGGCGCCGTCCGCCGTGGCGCTCCAGGAGAATGCATCCTTCTTGAGCAGCGCGGTGAGGGGTGCTGCCACCGCGCCGTACCCCGCAATGAATTTGCGGTAGTAGCCGGCGAGGCCCAAGAACCCGCGCAGGCCGCGGATGTTGCGGGGCCGCGGCCAGGACTCCACAACAGACACCTTGCTGGAGTCCATGGCGACCCCATCCTTGCTCACGACGTGGCCGAGGTAGGCGACCATCGAGGCCCCGAACGAGCACTTGGATCGCTTGAGGAAGAGCTGATGCGTGCGCAGCACCTGGAACAACGCCTTGACGTGCTGTAGATGCTCAGACCAAGAGGAACTATACACCAATATGTCATCGAAAAATACGAGAACGAATTTTCGAATGAAATCTTTGAGAATAGAGTTCATCAAGGCTTGGAACGTGGATGGCGCGTTTGTGAGGCCGAACGGCATCACCAAGAACTCATAGAGCCCGCGGTGGGTGCGGAACGCCGTCTTGTGGATGTCGGCGGCGTTCATGCGCACTTGATGGTGCCCACTCCGAAGGTCGAGCTTGGTGAAGAAGCGCGCGCCGCGGAGCTCGTCGAGGAGTTCGTCGACGACGGGGATAGGAAACTTGT
>RWGY01000319.1:0-50450 GCA_007726485.1 Eragrostis curvula | reverse complement strand
TCATCACGTTTAGCTCGCGGTAGTCGACACAGAAGCGCCATGTGCCGTCCGCCTTCTTGACGAGGAGCACGGGCGAGGAGAATGCCGACGTGCTCTCTCGGATCACGCCGCGCGCCAACATGTCCTCGCATTGCAGCTCGATCTCGTCCTTCAGCAGCTGCGGGTAGCGGTACGGTCGTACGGCCACGGGCGCCGAGTTGGGGAGGAGGTGGATGCGGTGGTCCTGCCGGCGGGCAGGTGGCAGCCCGCGTGGTTCCTCGAAGATGTCCACGAAGGACGCCATCAGCGCGTCCATGAGGTCGGTGTCGACAACGAGGGTCGCGCAGATGGATGCCTTGGTGTCGACGCCAAGTAGCTGAACGGGCTTGCCGTTCCACCAGAAGTCCATGGTCATGGACTCGAAGTTCCACGAGATAGGCCCCAAGGTGCGAAGCCACTGCACCCCGAGCACCATGTCAAAGCCGTCAAGGGGAAGGGAGTACAGGTCCGCCATGAACTGTTCGTCTCCGATGGTGAGCAACGTGCGGGGGCAGACGCCGCCGCTAGTCACCCTGTCGCCGTTGGCGACCTTGACGGAGAGGCCGGGGCGTGCCTGCATGCGGAGGCCGAGGTGTCGTGCGACGTTGTGGTGGACGAACGTGTGCGTCGACCCGGAGTCCACGAGAGCGATGAATGTCTCGCCACCGATCTGGACCGCGAGGCGCATAGTGTTGGCCGTCCCAATGCCGGTGAGGGCCTGCAGGGAGATGCCAAGCTCCTCCAGCATGTCGTTTTCCTCCTGGTCGTCCGCCAGCTCGAGCAAAAATATGTTCTTGCCAGCGCACTTGTGCCCTTCCACGAATTTTTCAGGGCAGTAATAGCATTTGCCGCTCGCCCGTTTGGCCGCGAGTTCCTCCGGCGACAGGCGATGAAAGCGGGGGCGCGACAGCGCTGCCAATGTTAGGGGTGGGCGTTCGGTCATACCCGATGTTTCGGTCCGGTTTTTTTGGTCTTCTCAATTTTCGGTTATCTAGAATTGCTACCCGAAATGACAACGAAAATTTGGGTACCCGACAACTTTGGTACCTAAATTTCGGTTCAGTCTTCGGTTATACCCAAACTACCCAAATTAGCATTAATTTTGTAGAGAAAAAATAAAATAAACTTGATTATACCCAAAATATACTATGCAATCAACTTGATAATGAGTTACCATTATATGATAGGAGAAACATGAATATGATGAATGAGTAACAAATGATGTTATGTGACCATGATTTGAGTCTATGTGCTAAATCCTACATCATCATACTAATTTGGGTAGTTTGGGTAGTTCGGGTACCCAAGGGTACTACCCGAAATTTACAAATAAAATTCAGTTACCCAAGGGTACTACCCAAACAAGTACCCGAAGACCGAAATTCCGGTTTTTTCGGTCTCGGTCTCGGTTTTTTGGTTTCGGTGTTTGGGTATCGGTTTTTTGTGCCCACCCCTAGCCAATGTGGCGGTTTTGGCGGTCGTCGAGGACAGCAGCTTGGAGGCGGCCGTGGAACGCGACGCGTTCCGGGACGCCGGCTTGGTGTTGTCGTTGCTCGTAGGCCCTGGCGAGGCTCATTGCCGATTGCAGGTTGGTGGGCGCTTGGAGCTCGACGTCGGTGCGCAGAGATTGGCCGAGGCCTGCCGTGAAGAGATTGATTTGCTGCGGCACGGAGAGATCCTCACAGCGACAGAGGAGAGCGAGGAATTGCTGCTGGTATTCCTCAACCGAGCCGGCACGACGCAGGTCCTTGATCTCGGCGAGGCCGTTGGCCCGGATGGGTGGCCCGAAACGCAGATTGACAAACTCTGCGAATCGTGCCCACGAGACGATGCCATGGTCCCGCTCCAATGTATAGTACCATTGGGCGGCGACGCCGTCAAGGTGCAGCGAGGCAAGCCACACCTTCTCCATCTCCATGGTACGCATGCCCCGAAAATAGGACTCGCACTTGGTGAGCCATGTCAGCGGGTCGGAGTCACCGTCGTACTTGGGAAAGGAGATTTTGGGGAGGCGCGGCCCGGGACGACGATCGTCGTGGTGCCAGCCGTGGAAGCCGCCGCCGCCACCGCCGCCAAACCCGTCACCGCCGCCACCGCCACCGCCACCACCGCCGCCGCCATGGCCGCGACGCTTGGGAGGTGGTTCGCCGTTGACGCCGCTACTGCTGCTGCGACGCTCCGGAGGGATGTCGTCGTCGCTCTTCTTCTCCTGTCGTGCGAGGCGCGTGTCGTGGGAGTCCAGGCGCGAATTGATCGCGGCGACTTGCGCGAGCAGGCGCGAAAGCTTGTCGGAGTCCGTCATTGCGTCAGGATCGGCACCAGGGCCGGCCATGGCTGGCGATGCCCCGGGTGTCTCTGATACCAAATTGATATGACGCCGGCGGTGAGGAGTACGCAAGGGAGAGGACAAGAGTAGGTGAGACTGGAGATTGGATCGTAGAACGTAAGGAGGAGATGTATTGTGCTCGTCGCCGGCTGATGAAGCCAGGGCGACCGAGGACAATCCACCTCAACAGGGAGACTGTATATTCCTCGATGAATTACAACTAGGACTCCTGGCTACCTTTATACTCGTAGGTGCCGACTCAATCTAAACAAGCAAGCTAACAAACCAATCTCAACCGAATAACAAACCAAACTAAAGCTCCCTGATTATTAGCTGTTGGCGCCATTGTCGTGATCCTAGCCACTTTCAGTTGGCGCCACAGCTTGATCCTTTCGACGGCGGCGCTGGTACTTGCGGCCCACGAATGCATCCACAACATACCAGAATTATGAAAATTGATACTTACATGGCAGATTTTACAACAACGGCATATGCATAATCAATCCACTAGTATGGCAGAAATCAAGTTAATATATAAAATTAGTAAATTATACGGTGAATTTGCCATGGTGAAGGGATAATGAAGGTCTAATAAATTACTAGAAATATGTACAGCAAAATTACGAGAACTTCTAAGATAAATTAGTAAATGGTATGATATATTTACAACAGTTCAGTGTGTGTGTGAAAGCCATGGCCTTTCACTAACAACTTTACGAGAATTGCGTGGTAGCGTGTGAGAATAAACTATGAGAGCAATTTAAGTTACCAAAATATTCAAAAAAATTGTTTCGTATTTGACTTGCCGCAAAGAAAAAAAATAGTGATAAATTGATCAAATCAAACTGCTTGGATCGGGAGAGGGGGTTAACTCGGTTGTCCCTAATCTAATTTCAATCATCAGCTTCAATTCCTACTAATCCAACCAATTGGTAAACATTGTTTTTGCCTACTGAACACGATGACCAGAGCTGGGTCACTAATTTACCACAAATGCAGTAACCAAAAATGTGTTATGAAGTTACTATAAAATTATGCCCAATTTACTAGAATCCGACAAACCAGAATGGTGTAATTTATTATAAAGGTATTTACCAGAATGGCATGATCTAGTTACTATAGTGTGATGGAAAAATTAACTAGAATTCAATATACTGGAATTAAGAGAATAATACCGTCAGCAATGTATCAGATTTAAGAGACAAGTATAATCTCATATACAGAGATGTACTATAAAAAGAAGGTGAGACACAAACATAGGTTTAGCATGGTACATAGAGGGAGTGGCAGTGAGGATGAAAATATTTCATACCATATCTCATGATGCATATTGGGAAAATACAAACACTCCAAAAAAATCAAATAAATTTGGCTGCAAAAGCATCACAAATCTGAAAGAAATTAACAAATTTAAGGACCTTTCACAGAAACAGAGAAATACAGAGCTTGTCACCTCGTCCTCGCTGGCATCTACAACACATGCAACATCAAGGACCTGCAAAAAAAATGTTTTTTTCTCCGTTGTGAGATCCAATAACTCAATACGCATGTGTCACTAATCGCTTTTCTTGCTCCTGTTGCTTACCGGGAGATGCTCTGCCGTGCGTGTCTTCAGCTTTGCTAATTACTAGGGCATTTACGCAAACACAGAGCAGGCATCAGCATCGCCCTTAGTTAATTTGCAAAAATTACATTCACAATACGCAGCAATCGAAAACAAGCAAGCGATGGACGAGTAAACAATCGAGTACAAGCTAGCAGCTCACCGTGGCAACCGGGAAGCTCTGGCTCTGCCCTACGACGACGCTCGCGTGGAGAGAGGGAGGAAGTCGCCGAGGCGCCGCAGGACCAGCATGCCGCCGCGTCGCCTTCACGGTCAGCGTCCGCCGGGTCGCCTCTACTCTCACCGACGGAGGGCCTTCCTGCAATGTCTCTCTTCCCACCGCCAAGATCTGCATCTCCGGCGGCCACGCGAGGTTGACGAGCTCTAGGAGGCTGGAGGGTACGCGCGGCAGCGGCAAATCAAATGCCGTCGATGGGGCACGAGATTTCTGCGGGGGGAAAGGAAACTGGCGTAATTAGCGGCGGCGCTCCGCTCGCGACGGCGCAGGCTAGCAGCGAAGCCGAGCCGGAAGGCTGGATGAGCCGAGCGCCTAGCGAGGCAAGTGGACCGAGTGGACGCGTCGCAATTGCCCACGCACGCGCTGACAGACCCGGCTACAGAATTAGCTATTCTGTGGCCGGCCATACAGCGATAGCTCGGACGGGATATTCTATATAGCCGGCTATGGAATAGCTTATTCTATAGCTATTTTTGTTTTGAATGAAATTTACAACAATTTGAACGAAATTTACGACATCATGTTCTAGGACACGTGTCGCATGACAAATTACAACAAAAGTTTAGTAAAACACATCACAAATTTATCGTAAATCACTATAGTCAAATATTATAAATTACGATAACACAGTTTTACGATAATTTTATCACGGATTTACGATAAATTTAAACAAATTTACGACATCAGCATTCACACACGTTTTAAATGATCAACCATAGTAAAAGTGTAGTAAATCATGTAACAAAATATCGTAAATCACTATACACAAATGTCGTAAATTATGATATAGAAGTGGCTATAGAATAAACTATTCTATAGCCAGCTATGGAATAAGAGGGCTATATATATATATATATATATATATATATATATATATATATATATATATATATATATAGCTGGCTATAGAATAGCTTATTCTATAGCCACTTCTGTTTTAACATAAATTTACAACAATTTGAATGAAATTTACGACATCACGTTCTAGGACACGTGTCGCATGCAAAATTACGACAAAAGTTTACTAAAACACATCACAAATTTATCGTAAATCACTATAGTCAAATGTCATAAATTACGATAACATAGTTTTACGATAATTTTATCTTGAATTTACGATAAGTTTAAACAATTTTACGACATTAGTGTTCAAACACATTTCGGAAGAAGAACCATGGTAAAAGTGTAGTAAATCATGATGCAAAATATCGTAAATCATTATACACAAATGACGTAAATTACGATACAAAAGTGGCTACAAAATAAGTTATTCTGTAGCCAGCTACAAAATAATAGGTCTATATATATATATAATATTTCACACCCCACCCAGCCAACCCAGCCACGTCACACGCACCTAACCCAATCAACAACCCCACCGGATTAAAAACTCAGATGCACCTGCCCGAAACCAATCAGACCGCACACCTTGATAGCTGAACCAGCCAATTAAAAAACCACAAAAAAAAACCGGCAATTTTTTCAAGCACAAACACACGTTGGACCGAAGTGTAAATATTTCATGGCTTTTGTGCTCACGCGCATGCACGAACATCAAAGCACGGGCTTTCCATTTGATTGTCCGTCATTAACGCACACAATTATGGGTGTTTCATGGGCCGTTATAATGAGACGGGTTTTTTACTTTTTTTCCATTCATTGCCGTCGCAATTTCGGAGATTGTGGCGTGCAGGTCTGCTACGGCGGCGGCAGTGGTTTCGTCAATCTCGACGGCGGCGGCTTCGTCTTCCTCGACGGTAGTCGTGCTAGATCCTGGCAGCCTTATCTCCGGCCAAAGCACGCAATCAATCTTCTCTTGATAGCCGTCACAATTTCGATGATTGAGGCGGGCAAGCTCGTTCATCAACTCAACGGCTGCGGCAAGCTCGTTCATCAGCACGCAATCAATCTTCTCCATCCCGGCGGCACGGAAGTTTTGCTTCGTAGTCTTCCTGGACGGCAGTCGTGATACTGGCGGCCGCAGCTCCTGACAAGGTACACAACGAATTTTCTCTTCTCCAACCAGAATTTTGAAATATCTGCACCGATTCACGGCAAGTGGATCCAAATTTTTTTTGTTGCAGATCATGAAACGCTCTATTCTTCTGTGAGGGTCCAGAAGACCGATCTTGGCATGACATGGGAGCCCAGTCAGCCATGCCTCGAGTCATCGTCCCTAACAGCTTGTTCTGCGCGGCCACAAATCGAGAGGCATGGAGGCAGTGCAAGCTTCATGATCGGCGCCAGTAATAGGTACTTATCTTCCATGTTCTCATAAACTGTTTCAGCACCATCTTTTGCTTCGTCTGAGATTGGAACAAACAGATCTTGAATTTCCGGATCTTTGTTGTGTGATCGTATCATGGCTCTTTGATCCCCTTTTGTTGGTATCCACGTGAGGTGCCAGTTAAGTGAAAAATGGCTCATTCTGTGTACCATTGATCTCACACGTTCTTCCATACAGCGAGAAACCAGCCAAGTCCAAAATGCTTTGAAGAGTCAATTGTGAAAGCATGTAGCTTTTTAGCGTGCCTTTAGAAATCCACTTTATCTAGTACTTTGAACTATTGACTTTTCCAATTGTTCCTGAATATGAAATTACAATGTGAACAAAACATTACCATCCGAGCTGACTCGTAAAATCTAATGATCTGCATGTGATGATGATCAGGGGCCCAAAAAGTCCAAACTGATTGTCAATTTTACTGGAATAAGATGCTGGATTAAATATCTTATTGAACTATATCTGCCGTTCAAATAAACTTGTTTCATGGCACATATATGCTCAAGTGTCTTGATAGTATGTCTTCTCAGCAATCAAGCTGTGTGCTAGCAATTTTTTTTTTTGATATAGTTTATGTCAAGTATTTACTTGTTATTGTGATCTCACGTTGTAACATTTTATGATCTGAGCAGTGAAACATATTTGTGCTCTGGTGCCCTTGTAGGAGTAAAAACAGGTCTAACCAAAGAATGTTGATTGCAAACTGGAATGAAAGAGGTTGGACGAACTGGAAGAAGAGAGAATATTGAATGATACGAGGAGATGGTGCAAAGAGGGTTAAACACTCTGGATCCTCCATGAAAAAAAAAATACTAGCTTATCAGAGTTGTTTTTCTTCTTGGCAAATAAAGCTTTTTGCTAAGAAAAAATACTTCATGTACAGTTTAGAAGTGCAATATATTTGTCTTTGTGATCACTGGATAACATTTTACGACTACAAATGATAGTGGACTAATTTCGACCTAAACCTATTCTATCTATAAAAGCTTGAAAATATTTGCCATCCGAATAATTTATCATGTTGGGCAGACATGTATTTATCTCAGCAACCACGATGTTATGTCTTGGTTAACCACAAAGTCTCGTGAAGATTTTTTTTATCACACTTTGGTTGTTTTTGCGATTCCATTGGTAAAGATTTGTGATCATAACTTGTACAAATTGGTTTAACTATTCAGTCACGATCTTTGGATACTTCGATATTAACCTTAATATTA
Organism: Eragrostis curvula; assembly: GCA_007726485.1. Taxonomy (NCBI): domain Eukaryota; kingdom Viridiplantae; phylum Streptophyta; class Magnoliopsida; order Poales; family Poaceae; genus Eragrostis; species Eragrostis curvula. Next base: position 42,764 of record RWGY01000319.1, on the reverse strand, counting down.
CGCACTTGTTGTTATCTGGCTGATGATCAAAGATCCTAAAGGAAAGTATTTACAAAAAGTATTTGACAAGTACATGTTATTGTGATCTCATTGTGTAACATTTTATGATCTGAGCAGTGAAGCGTATTTAGACTCTGTTGCCTCTGTAGGAGTAAATACAGGTCTAACCAATGAACGTTGATTGCAAAATGACTGAGAGCTTCTACGAATTAGAACAAAAGAGAAAATTTGAATGATACAAGGAGATGGTGCAGAAGAGGGTTAAATGCTCTGGAAGATCCTCCATGGAAAAAAATTCCTAGTTTATCCCAGTAGTTTGTCTTCCTGGCAAATAAAACTTTTTACTTAGGACAAACACTTCTTGTATAATTTACGAATGCAATATATTTTTCGTTGTAATATCACCAAGTAATATTTTACGACTACAAACAAAAGAGGAATAAATTTGAACTGAACCTGAATATTTGTTAGAAAATATTTGCCATCTGAATAATTTGTGATCACACATGTGTCTGCTTGGAATAGTTGGGTACACATGTGTCTGCTTGGTTAACCACAAAGTCTCATGAAGATTTTGTGATCACACTTTTGGTTGTTTTCGCGATTCCATCGGCAAAGATTTATGATCATAACTTTTACGGATTGGTTTAACTATTCAGTCACGATCTTTGGATACTTGGATTAACCTTAATATTTACACACTGATTCTTATTTGGCTGATGATCAAAGAGAGCCTAAAAAAGGCAAGACAAAGAGAAGTGAACTTTATGATGCAGTGTGCTCTCAAAAATAATACTTTTGTGGCCTTGATCAACACATTTTTGTGATCACACCTACTGATTATCCTAGGCTCCGTAAACATCTCCACAATTTATGATCGAGGTAAACATATTTTTGCGACTTCAATTCGTAACATTTTGTGATCAATGCCTTTTGAATATTTAAACTACTCATGTTTCTTATTATTACCAAATATCTATGTTCATACAAATCAAAATTCTGAGTTCACTCTACTAAATTCTGAGTTCACTCTGCAATATTCTCCATCTAGGATTTTGTGATCCTGTAGATCCTTTGGTGTATTATTATTTGCATCCCCAAAAATTTGCACCAACCACTATTGGAAAGGTCCCCTAAAAAACCACTATTGGAAAGGCATCTCTCTCTCTCTCTCTACGGCCCTGTTCGTTTCCTTTAGTCCTAAAGTTTAGTTCAGAGAATCTTGCTATTTAAGGGTATTAAATAAAGTCTAATTACAAAACCTTTTTACAGATGGGTGCTAATTTACGAGACGAATCTAACGAGCATAATTAAGCTATGTTTTACTACAGTGATGCTACAGTAACCATCGTCTAATCACAGTTTAATTACCCTCATTAGATTCGTCTCGCAAAATAGCCCAGGTTCCTGCAAAAAAGTTTTGTAATTACATTTTATTTAATACCTTTAAATAGTAAAAACTTTGAACTAAACTTTAGTCCTAAACACACCCTTATTCAGTACCCAGGCCACCCTACTGAGCCACGTAGACGCAACCAACCGGGTTCAACCCTGCCACACTCCCGCATGCATGCATATGCTTTAGTTTCTAAATAATTGCTCCTTAATTGTAGGATTAATTGTGATGGAAATAGATGCATGCGGGGAAAGTTTTTTGTTAATAAATGCTCCTTAATTATGGGATTAATTACCATGGCAAAGGCATGCATATATACTAGACTGCGTATTATATCTTTCCTCTCGCTTCCCTCCTTCACGTGGGTTTCCTTTTTCTTTTCAATGGGGCTCCAAACATTAGCGTGTTGCCTGGTTCATGGAGCATCGCCGGCCAATCTGTACAGAAGGCGACATTTTTGCACCAACTGCATACCCTGGCACGAACCATTGTATCAAGACGAGATGATGGCAGCAAAATATTGAAATTTACTTAGTAGTTTTTACCAAGATTGTGTATTCAAATAGCAAACATCTGCTTTTATTACTACGACATATATGTGACAGTGGTCATGGAATTGTAAAATGTAAAAATAGGATAATAAATTTGTGATTGGATGGACCCAATGCATAAAATCATTGTGTTGGAGTTGTAAATTGTAAGTTTAATGACCATGTCAGAGTCTAACATGTAGTAAATTCATGGAGTCAATTTGCAAAGTCTTGGAAATCAAATTGCTGATACAATCTGAGGTGCTGAGGATTTTACTGCCATGATTATGTTTCAGACAAACTTTGCCGGTGCCAAAAGAAAAAAAAACTTAACTACGTCCAAAATGTTAGTGCTTGCAATAATATCATAAGTCATAAAAACTCATAATCATGAGCATAAAATGCAGATGACATGCATGAATAGGTTTTCTTTATGATGTAGTAAGTTGGTTTTTAAATTCACAAATGAATAGGTCAATCAACAGCTTCAGCTGTCATTTTATGATTCTACATGACTAGTTCTTATATTCCAACATTGCGTTCTTATGACTTGGACATTCTGAAAATTATGTTACCAACACTAGTTTTTATGGTTCACCAATAAAAAAATTGAGCTTTCAAATCAATAGTATTTTTTGAGACCATCACTAGTTTTTATGTTCTACAAGCCTGCAACTCTTTATGACATAGACGTGATGATCAGCTCTGAAAAATGTTTGTATTTGTATATTCATTAAAATTTATGATTTTGTATACAAGTATTTATGATTTCAACTATATAGTAAATTTTTACAATCATGGAGGTAGGTTTTAAGATTTGCATGCTGGCATGTCTACGTTCTCTCAGCTCGGAGAACCAGATGTCATAAAATTTTTGTATTAAAAACATAAAAACCTCATAGCACAATTATAAAAATATTTTGTTCACGTAAAATGTTCATGTTGGATCTTGTTTTGTGCAACAAAAAGACACTAGTCAATCAGTTAAAACGGTTTGCTAATTTGATGTATGATTCAATTTTTATAGTATAAAAACAAAAGGAAGCAAAAGTGTTTACGGCTGGGCAATATTGCAATTATTAGCAATCAATGGCGTGTTTTGTTTCCTCACGTGAGATGGTGGGTAATTAGCAAGCAGGTGACGTCAGGGGCTTGTGCATGCGCGTGGCGCTGGTTTTGTGGGGGTGCGGCTGGTCTGGCTGGTGCGCGCTGTTGGGTCAGGGTACTGAATATACCAAATAGCGTAGGATTGTATGTATGTATATATGTATGTATGTATATATATGTATATATATATATATATCTATATATATATATACGTATATACCTATATACATATATCTATATAGAGAAAATCTATTTTACTTTCGGGTGTAGTTACTCCCACTTCTGAAAAATCATTTTGGGTATGTGTACATACCCATTTATCATTTTTAGTATGTACACATACCTAAAATAAGATTTTTCAAAGTGATAACCATGAAAATTTTTGAGTGGAACCCATATTTTTTTGCACCTTGTTATATATCACGTTTCCTGTATAGAAAAAAGAATATATCTATATACTTGATATACTCTCATATAAAAAAAAAGAGTATGTCCACATACCACTTTTAAAATTCAAGTATGTATACATACTTTTTTTAGAAACCTCAAGTATGCATAGACACTTTTTAGATTATGAGATACAAATGTGGGAGTAACTACACCCGGGAGTAGGAAAGAGGTTTTCTACATGTATATATATATATATCGTATATGTGTGTATATATACATGTATATATATACGTGTACCCGCAGCGCTAATTGGCGCGCAGTGCGCTGCTGCCTTATTCAGCGCGCTGGCCAGCCCACTGACCAACTCTGCCAGCCTTGTGTCAGAGTAGTATATCTCTGGTCATCGGGTCGTATATCTGCACTTTTGGATCGTATATCTACACTTTCAAGATAGTATATTGTGGAGATCAGAAGGCCACCATGTGAGATGTCACTTTCAGTGTCAGATGTGTCATTTTCGATGTCATGTGTGTCAGAATGTCTTTCACGATGGTATATCTCAAGTCTTTGTGTAGTATATTAACACTTTCGATATAGTATATCATTAAGATCAGATAGCTACCAATGTGAGTGTCATTTTTTGTGTCAGGATGTCGAAATTTTCAGACCGTTGGACACTAGAGTCCAATGTACTCTTGAGAATACAATGATATACCGTCGGACAAATTTGAATCGTAGATTTTTTTTGTGGACTTTAAATACATATATTTTTTAATCGAAAGCATAGATATACTATTCAAACTTAGTGAATATACTCTTTGTGATACATAGATATACTACTTGACATCAACCGGATACTACCCTGACCAAGTGCAAGGTGCAAGGGTGAGGGGCATTTGTGTGGGGTAAGCGGGGTGTGATTTCTTAAATACTACTCGTCTGCCGACCTGATACGACCCTGATCAGGTGCAAGGTGCAGGGGGACATTTGTGTGGGGGTAGGAGGTGTGATTTCTTAAATACTACTCGTCTGCCGACCTGATACAACTCTGATCAGGTGCAAGGTGCAGGGGGGGCATTTGTGTGGGGTACGGGGTGATTTTATAAATACTACTCGTCTGCCGACCGAATACTACCCTGACCAGGTGCAAGGGGGCATTTGTGTGGGGTAGAGTATGTGATTTCATAAATACTAAGCGTGTGACCACCAGATAGTACCCTGACCACGTGCAAGGAGGCATTGATGTGAGGTAAGGGGTGTGATTTCACAAATACTACTCGTCTGCCGACCTACTTCCGAGGCTAGGCTACATAGCTATACGCACAAAAATTATTTTGTGGTTTTTTGAATATAATATGAATATACTCTTCCTGGTGCATAGAAATACTACTCTTAGAACATCAGGCATTTTCTTCCAAGCATAAAAAGGACAAGAAAAAACAGTTGTATATTCCAAACAACATTGTTGTATATAGAGATTTCATTGCTTTTTCTTCCAAGCATAAAAAGGATGAGAAAAAAACAAGTTGTATATTCCAAACAACATTGTTGTATACAAAGATTTCATTGCTATACATTCGAGGCTACATAGCTATACTCACAACAATCACAAAGAAAATCCCCTTTGAAGCATGTTTGAGCAATCAAATGGGGCAGCAATCAGTGAACCAGCAGGATCTGGAACACACAAGAATCTGCTTGCCCCACGAAGCACCTGAAAACAATTGAAAATCCAAAGAAAAAAATGCACACCCATGTACTTGCTAGCTTCGTCTTGCTTTTTCCCACGACCAAGCTCGTCAGACCAGGAGCATGCATGTTGCGAGTTGCTACGGCATCGCGGCCACCCCGCGTGCTAGCAGCAGCTCCATCCTACAGCAGCCTCCCTGCGCGCAAGCAGCTGCGTCCCACCGCTGCCTGCATGCCAACAAGAAAAACGAAACGTTCCCAGGCATAAAATCCTGTAGAAAAGGAGGGAAAAGGGATGATTTTGGGTCAGCTCCAAGCATCAGCCTTCCTCGGTTCCTCCACAGAGCATCAGCAAAATAAAAATAAAAAATAAAAAAATCCCCTTTGATGCATAAAAGGCATTCTTCTTGCAAGAACAAAAAAAAAACATGTTTCGTACAGCATCCCCGAGCATAAATCTGCATGCTGGACAATCCAGATCTAAAAAGAAAAAAAAAAGAAAGAAGGACGGAGACAAGCCAGCAGAAAGAGGCCGATCTGCCATTGACGCAACAAGAACAAACCTCCAGCCAAACCAAATCTGGTCCTGGTCTGCGCCCGTGCTCACCAGTCCCGGGTCGCACGAGCTGCCGCGTCCTGCCGCGCGTGAGCAGCAGCGTCCGCGTCCCCGCCGCTGCCTCAGCCCACGAGCACAGCTAGTCTTCACTCAGTTGCGGCAGCACGTTCTTCCTGGAGCATCTGCACACACGGAGGTGAGCCAAAAGAAAACCAAATCAACATCAGAATCATTTTTTTGTGTAGAAAAACCATCTATTGATCCATCAATCCGAAAGAAAATAGCAGCATGAGTGCACGAGCTTCCAGATCCACGGCGTACCTGCGCCCATCCTCCCTTTTCGCTGCTGGATCCATTGTCTCCTCCGCCTGGTGAACGCGCTCCATGGCCAGATGGTGAGGAGGCTCGCAAATCCAATCAGGAGGGGGCCAGGCCACCATGGAGCTCGACGCGGCGCGGACCACGATGACAACCACAGCACATGCACGCAGAGCAGGGGCTCGACGTCCGGGCGAACTCGGGGTGTGTTCGTTTCACCGTTTAGACCCCTCTAAAATTTAACTCTAAAGAGAATCTTATTATTTAGGAGTATTAAATAAAGTCTAATGACAAAACCTTTTTACAGATGGGTACATCTTTACGAGACGAATCTAATGAGCCTAATTAATCTATGTTTTGCTACAGTGATGCTACAGTAAATATCGTCTAATCACGGCTTAACTACCCTCGTTAAATTCGTCTCGCGATTTAGAGGGGGGGTTCTGCAGTTAGTTTTGTAATTAAACTTTATTTAAGACAAGATTCCTTGTGTTTAAACCCCTCTAAATTTTAGACTCTAAAACGCCGAACACACCCTCGGTCGCCGTCGGGCCACCGGGATCTGGATCTCGACGTCGTGTCGGTGGTAGGTGAGAGAGAGGATGAGGAGAGAGAGTGGATGGTGTGAAATGAGGATGAGGAGAGAGAAACTGAGCAGCCCCTCCTTTTTATAATGGTCATCTTGATATACTACTCGCAGTTCATCCATGTATAACTTAAGGCTGTCTCGTGACATATACTACTGCCAGGTGTCTGATATACTGTCGCGCGCTCAGCTGGTTAGGCTGGACCAAATGACCAGCGCGCTGAATATTATTCAGAGCGCAGAGCTCTGAATAGTATAGGTATATATATATATGTATATATGTGTATATATATATATAGTTGTACATATGACGAACAGAAGAAGAAGAGGCATAATGGAACAAGGTACATGACATTATTATTAATTTATGATTGTTTTGCACTATCGTATAGCTTCAGTTCAGTTAATATTTTCAAGGTAATTGTGTTTTTTCTTAAATGAGGCATCAGTAATAACTCATATGTTCACTTACTTCTAATATCAGAGGTGTTGTTAGAGATGAACACACCTCTGATATTGGTCAGTAAGATTTAGTGGAATATGATATCCATTGCCAGTTTCTATTCAAAATTTCATTGAATTAGCTACATACAGTTTCTAAGTCATTTTCACAATTATTTTGTAACCAATCTCTAACTAGTATAAAGTGACATTTCCTTCGTCTGCTATCATTACATAAGGAAACATGGGAAGAAGCAATCTTTTATACTAACATAAAACTAGAGTGTATACTCTCTTTTTATGTGGCAGGATCGTGATCCATGCATCAAGCCAGCAAGATATTGGTTGGTCACTGTGATGAGCAGGCAGCCGGCACTTGGCAGGGAGGCCAACATGAGCACGACGTGGAAGGCATTGAATATACCTAACTTATTAAGAAAACACAAATTAATCAATGTTTCATTTAATTTTATTATATTTAGAGAAGTACAAATTATTTTTTTGACGGAAAGAAGTACAAATTATTATTTCAACTATAGTTTTTAAACAGTAGGATGATATTTATAGTGACTTAGATGTTTCATACGAGACTTTGATATTGACCATATAGACTAATGGTTTTCGTCCTAAAATTATTTATTTTACTGCACTTTCTTAGTAAACAAAACGAAATATTTTACTATGTAACTCTAGGAACTAGTCATGACTTGGAAAAATTATCAATGTATTGGGGCTTTTTCACAGTGTTGAACTATAAACTTAGTATAGGGAAGGTCTGATCAAGCTTATGCAGGTCGATATATAAGATGATACCAATTTTTCAAGGATACTGTTACAGCAGTAGCATACTTTCATGTTTATTAAAATAAGTTTATTTTCACAAAGTGATATAATTAAGTACAAAATAGAATATAACATTTTCATTTTACACTATATTTTTAATTTATTTTATTATTCCATATGGTAACCGCCTTTTGGCTGGTGAAGAAGTCTGCTGCATCATTTCAACCAAAATGGTTCAAATCAAGGTATTAACCAGCAGATGTGTGTTTTGTACATGTATTTCTGACGGGATGCACATGTGTGTACATAAATGTCCGTCACTTTGCTTTTCTTAAACTCAACTAATTTTAATTTTAGTTGAATAGATCAACATGAAAATTTCTTTACTTATTGAGTGTGGTTCGGTCTTATGAGATAGGGTTACATATAACACATTAACACCCCATCTTCCCAGCCCCACTGTACCCCACAGTACGTGGACTGGTTTGAAAATCGCTATTCCTAATGCATGATCTGATTGGTACGGCTTGGATTGATAGAAATGGCTCAGATATCACACCATTGTAATCACTATTATTCGCTCACAAATCTTCTAATTTGTCAGCTTGACATTCCTAGCATGATCTGGCACAAACTCCCCCTATGTCCTATTGATTCCAAAATTAATAGAGGTGGTGACTGAACTCTAAAGAAATGTCTTGAATTTCCGTATTGTATATGCATACAGCTAAGTGAGAAGAAAAACTGCAACAGATGGTGTATGGCACAAGTATATGGTATCAAGTAATCATTGGCTTTATCTATTAACTTAATATTTGGCCAAGAAACGGAGCCACCACGTTCTCTCTCTACAATTTACCACATTAATCGTAAAATTATCCACCACTGTCATGATGATATAATTACTCGAAAATGCCATCCACATGTTAAAAATTACTCACCATTGCTATTGTGAAAAATAGTCCAAAACTACCAATACAAAATTTTATAAAATAAATTAAAATATGCACTATTGTCTTTAATTACAAAGACAGTCATCGAAAATAACAACAATAATAATAGTAATAAAAAATTAATGAATTATTTAATATAATACAGTACTAGTTGTGCAAATGGGCGGACTGCTACAGTTACACTAGTTTCATGTATTGTAAATTGATAACATTAGTATAATTTATTGACAAAAATAAACATACCTCTTGTTTCTAAGAAAATCCTGGAGTTCCTCGATGAGTTGATGTTGACCCATTGGTGCGATAAAAATATCCTTGGACTCTCGATTCTGGAGATCATATAGTATGTTCTTCAAAACTTGTTCCGTTTCAGGGTTTTGACCCACTGAAACAAAAGCCCCACACTGGAAATTCTCCTTTAGCTTCTCATTCACAGCTTTGGCAAGAGTTGTTTTGCCTAGTCCTCCAAATCCAACAATGGATATGGTCTTTAGTTTGTCGTCTTGGCTGGACAACATGTTGATTAGCTCATCTTTGGCATTGTCAATGCCAACGAGCTGTGCCCATACCTGCGTGTAGAGCATAAACTCGAGGGTCGTCAGCACGATTGGCTCGAACCCCGTTGTACTGGTACCTGGCACGCTGTTCAGCCACCTGCTTGGCCAGCTCCTTAACATCGCTAATCGCATCTGCGATTTTGTGGCGAGCTTTGCCTTTCTTGATCAATTCTTTGGTCTTGTGAGAAAATTTCTTCCAGAAACCCTGGTCGGTGGATCCATCATAACGACCCGCCACATACACAATGAAGGTGTCTATTAGGGATGAAAGCAAAAACGGAATTTATCGGATAACCGAGGCTCGTTTCCGACTTCTCCTGACCGTAGTAGTTGGAAATGATATACCGAGAAAATGGAAATAAAAGTGAAAGTATTTGGTGGAAACAAAAATGAAAACAATTTTAAACTTCACCGATCGTTTCCTACAATTCCCGTTTTAAGACGGAAATTACCGTTGATATTTTACCGTTTTATATTAGTCTAACCAATTAAATATATATATTATATTCCAAACTGAAATATGCAATAAAAGAGTGGTCTAAGCCTTATATTAGCATTCCCTTTCCGCGTGCCAAAAAAGATCGGTTTCGCTAGGAAAGCCGAATGTAATCAGGGAAAGAAATCAAAGCTCCTTCATATCACGTGAAATCAATGCTCCTTTTCTATTTTAATTTGAACATGTTTTTTCAAATGTCCCGTATCTTTTATGATTACATTTATAGCTATTTCAAATACCAACAATATATATTCATATTTGATATTTTTATACATGATGTGGTATGGTTAATACACGACTGTGATTTGTGCTACCGATATTTAATATCGATTCCCAATCGATACAGCATATTTCTGTCATGGTAATTTCATTTTCGATATTCCCGTAATACCGACGCCGTATTTGTTTCTGCAATTACCGCTATCGATTTCAATACCGAGAAAAAATATGAAACTGAAAACGATTTAGCCTTTTTCCGACCGTTTCCCGACCGCTTTCATCCCTAGTGTCTATGGCATCTTCAATGTCGTATGATAGCTCCCTGACTTTGGTTGTCCAGTGTTGGTCGAGCGGGTCTGGCGGTTCCTTTGCCACCTCGTCAAGGACGAGATATATTAACTCCAGTTCTTCCTCGAGTAACTCAATGTCATGTTTCACGCCCTTCTGCAGCTTGTACTCCTGCTTGAGAAGCTCACCCAACCTGGAGAGGGCTCTGCCAACGGTGCCAAAGGCGAACTCCATGATCAGGGTGCTCTAGCTCTTGTTTGCTCGATTGGTTATGAGCGTGTAGTGGCTAAAAGAACCTAGAACTTGCAGTAATGTGTGCGTGGGGCAGAAAGGGACAGTCCTTTCATTTTTATACCCAGAAAAAGAGGGTAAGCATCTCCAAGAGAACCCCGTAAAATTAGCCCTATAAACTTGTTTTTAGGAGCAATTAAAAAATTATGAGGGGTAATTTATCCTCCTTTCTCTAACAGTCCCTCCCTAAAAGTAGATCAAAACAAATTTGATTAGGTCACATCAGCATTTGAGGCCATAAAAATATTAATTGTAGTGCAAAAAGAAGGGATGGAGGCCTCACCTTCCCCTGTTTATAGCTATAAATGAGGAGAGTTTAGGGGCTATGAAAAAGTTAGGGGTTATTTTAGAGCCTTTTTGAAGATAGTTTTTTGCCTAAAATTCCAATAACTAAATTTAAGGGAGGTTTATGGGACTCTCTTGGAAACGCTCTTAACTAGCGCGCCCTTGGTAGCAATCATATTTTTGGAAGTTCTAGTAGCAATCATATCCAGAAAAAAGAGGGTAACTTAACTAGCGCGCCATTCGGGCCTCAATATTTTTGGACTATTTTAAAGCAATCATAGTTCAAAGCTACAGCCCCAGAAGGTAATCGGAATCGACAGACTTGATTATTGATGCAACTAGTAGACAAGATCTAAATTATTGAGTAATCAACACATAGCCAACAACTGTATTATTTATAGAGATATATTGTGTTCAAACATTCACATAGTAGTTTATCTAATGGATACGCTGACATAGAATTAAGTAATAAAAAAAATGCACCAAGTAACGTTATTGAGGACAGAGGAACTGAATCCAGATCCATCAATTCCGGCTATTTGTAGCTATATATATTCCGTTGAAATAATCACATACTATTTTATTTCCGAGGAGTGAGGGATACGTTGACATAGAATTAATTAAAACAAAGCTCGGTAGAGGAAGCGTGTCCAGATTCATTGATTCTGATTATTTATAGCTGCTAATTCTATTATCGATGTAGTGCTGTTTGATGCCATCCAGATCCATCAGTAGTGGCGTCGTGCAAGGGGCTAAGTTTCCACACCACATGACCTGGATTGTACGTTATGTAGTTTTTTCTATTTTTAGTATTACTATAAACACAACATAGATACAAACGCTCACATACATGCACGTTCATCTTTCCTGCATGAGTAATACCTTTTCCAAGTTTTGCTGCACAGCTACCTATTTATCTATCCAGTTTGGAAAAGTAAAGAGAATAATGCTTCACTACGTTAGAGCAACTCCAACAGACTGGTTAAAAGTCTTTGGATCGGTAAAATTGGAAAACTTCCACAAAAATTGACATCCAACAGCCTCGCTTTCTTCCTCTCTTGTCTATCTCGCTCGGAATCCCGTCATCATCGCTGGCCATTTTTGCCGAGCGCGCGTGGCTAGCCATATCCATCCTCCCGCGCGCTCCTCCTTCCCGCGCCCTCGCGCTGCCTCGCGCTCTCGCCCTCCTGCGCCGCCGACTCCTCGAGCGCCGACGACGAGGCAATCAGGAACACGAACTCCCTCCCGCTCTCGCCCTGCCGTCCTCACGCCGGTGACCACCACCAGCGGCGCGTCCTCGTCGTGCGGGCAAGGTCGTGGTCGTGTCGCGGAGGCGCGGCGTTAGGAGTTTCTTCTTGATCGTGCGTCTTGATGTCGGCGTGGACGAATGTGAAGGTCCGCGTAACCATGTCCATGTCGCCGGGTGGTGGTGGTGCCGGCGGCGGCACGTCGGTGTCATACGTCGGGTGCGGGAACGACGGCCTCGGCGGGCTTCCTGGAGCTCACAGCGCCACACGGGCGCAAGATGCACGCGGAGCGTGAACGGCGGGCCGACAAGCTATGGCCACAGTGCGAACGCCGCACGGCGAAGGCGAACGTCATGATATACGAGGCACACAGCGCAGGACACAGGCAGAGTACTATCACTGTGGCCGTTGTTTGTTGGCTTGTATATAGCCACTTGAAGAAGCGTGGCCGCAGGGCTGATTCTGATCGCTCTCGCCAGAGAAGCGCCTTCCGTCGTTCCTCCCCACGGAGAGCGCGGCGTAGGGAGCTCGAGCTTGGACAGCTGCTTCCCGGCGTCTACATGCTTCAGCGCAACACGGACGTGTGTGGTGGCGTGAGGCCTAAAGTGAGGAAGAAGAAGAATGGGAGAAGACCAGGAAGCAACACAAATCGATATGCTTCTGCGCACATGCTCGAGTCTGAAAAATGAGAGAAGTCCTAAGTGAGGAAGAAGAAGAGTGAGGCCTAGAAAGGATTAAAGTTTAGAGAGGCTGTTGGGTTTGATCACGTTTTTGCTAGCCATTTTGTTTTACATACTAGCTAAATCAGAATTTTAGCTATTCATTTTTAGCTATTCTCTTGGAGATGCTCTTAGCACTCTTTGGTACCGAATTGATCTATAGACAAGTTGATATTAAGCATATATACCGAAGAATATGCTTTGAACCGACGGGGTGATGCCATCAGAATTGTTATTTGATTCTCGACAAGTAGCTAATTATTTCAAGATATATCATACTTAAATCCATCATATGGATGGTGGATGGAAGTCCCGTCCATGTGCATATACGCGTGATGGATGTACCTAGATGTCCCACCCCGATCCCACTCAAACCTTCCCTTAACAAGCATGAATGACCAAGTTGGATCAAAGTATTTGCAGAGACCTCAAACTTGTGCTTTACGACTCATTTCTTGATCAGCATATTATTGTCTGATTAATTGAGCAGCCCCGTACAGACAATACGATGACAATCTTGCAAGAAGAATTGAGAAGGAGTAAATTGTAAGTACCAAAGGAGAAAGGTTAAGAAATGCAAGATTTGTTTTGTCCCGTGATTTGGCCAAAAAAAGAAACCAATACTTCTGCTCTCAAGAGTTCGACATTAATTATCACAATAATCGAAAATATCAACATTCAAATGAAATAGCCTAAAAAATGTATATATAGTTTATGAATTGTGCATTACTGACATTAAAAATGATAGTGGTTGGAAAAAAAATGATAGGATTTGCCTCTATCGGTTGCAAATCAGAGATTGCGTCGAAAATCGATTTAACAGTATAGGCGCTTATGACCTCCCCCTCTATGCCTTGCTGTGATGATCCTCTGGCATTACGACCTTTACCACAACGGTGCTTTTTTTTAATAGAATGTAATATAGATAATTTGCCCGGAATTCATATCTTCCATTAGTGCGAAAAAAAAGATGAATCCCTTGAGGTACCTGAGCACAAGACTTTTTCGAAAAAGACCTGCCTGGGCCCGGCTTGCCCAGTACTCGCAAGAAAGCGATACCAAGCTCACTTCTCATAAATCTTTTCAAAGCCGGCTGAAATGCAACTTGATTTCTGAGTGCAGATCGAGTGGGCATTGGCTAATATTCTAGCATGTGCGATTGCGTCATTTTTATCCCACATATATAGCAAGGACCCTGCCACACAATTTTGATCTCTCATTTAAGGATGCGCCAATATTTATTTTGAGTGGCTTAATTTTGTAAGTGGTTTTAGTGTCCAATCATAATAGAGTCGGATTGCACAATGTGTGCATGAATGCTTGTCAACTAGACACGCACATAGTAGTGTTGAAAACTCCAATAGGAGAGGCAAACCCAGTTTCGCCTCTCTTCAACTGCTACTATTCACGATGCATTTGCCTCTAACAGAGGTTGCAAAGGCAGTAGGCAATTTACATTAAAGGAGAGAGACATGCAAAATTGCAATCCCTCTCTCCTCAAATGCATCTCAAGCAGCATACGGTGGGGGTGGTTGCAGTGCAACAGCGGGTGGACCTGCGCATCGCCGCCCACCACGCCGAGGCCGCTCGAGCTCCGCCACACCGAGCCCGCACTGCGGCGGCTTCTTGGCCCCGCCTCCCGCCTGCTACTTTTCGGACCCGGACGACAAGTTCCGGCGCATCCGCGCGGCAGAGGGCGAGCTGCGGCACGGGGTGGGGTGGAGGCGAGCACGACGCGGGGCGCGGAGGCGGCGCGACAGAGGAGCGCGGCGTGGGCGCGCGGAGGCGGCATGACGCGACGGAGGCGAGGGGCAGCGTTTGGTGCTGCGGGACGCGAAGAGGCGGGCGAGGTCGGACATCGGCAGCGCGTGCCCCGGCGTCGGCAAACGACGCTCGTGCAGTTCAAGGAGCTCGTCGCCGCCACGCTCGCCATCTTGGCCTCCTCGGACGTTCGAGGACTGCAACGGCATGCGAGCGCTGCTGGCGGCCTCGCCGTTCCGGGGCGAGCTCGTTACGAGAGCCATGGCCGCCTCCCAGGGCGAGCTCAGCCAAGCGATAAGCTCTGCTCCGTCTCCCGAAGAACTGCGGCGTCCATGGCGGGAGCGATCTCTCATACGGCCGGTCTGGTGCGCTGAGTTGGGGCGCAGGCGTCGCCCCAGCTTCGCGGGGGTCCTCGGCTGCCAGCACAGCCACACCCACCGGCGCGTGGCGAAGGATATACTAGAAGTCGAAGCGGCTGGGCCTTCGACGGCTGCGGACGGCTGCGAACGGCGCCGCGGCGACGGATAGCGTGGTACTACGCAATAGTGCGTGAACCAGTCGCACAGGTTGTCGAAGTCACCCGTCCACGACGCCGTCAGGTACGCCTCGCAGATCGGGCACATGCACCACTACGGCGGGCACATGCGCACCACGGTCAGTAGTGCGGCGGTGGCCATGGAGCTAGGTGCGGGCGGCGTGCAGCGGTCCACCGGGCACGAGCGCGCGCCCAACATTAGTGCTGGTCGAGTTGATTCAGTCCGCCTTCTTGGAGCGCACGCATGACGGACGTTCGTGGTGGGTGCGACGCGAACCAGAGAGAGGTGAGGGAGGAAGAAGAGGATAAGGTCGTCGATGCGGCCCCGAAATGCCATCCCTGTTGGATGTAGAGTTTTTTTAAAAGACAATAGTATTTTAATAGATAATTACAAATTTGAAGTATGATTTGAACAAATTACAGAAATAGACGGCTGTCGGGCATCCAATGACCCGTATGTATCAATCGGCCATCCAGCACCTGACTGCCCGTGCCACATGGGAAACTAATCGGTAATCCAGCTACCGATAGATCGTACGGAGAAACTAATCGGGCGTCCAGCACCCGATAAGACTTGTTGGTTGTTCGTCGACCGATAGGTCCCCTGGTGCCTTGACAAATCTGCCGGTTCTTCGTAGGACCGAACGTTTGTGCAATCGTGTCGACATTTGTGCGCGGGAAAGAATGCACACAGCCATGCTCAACCTCATCCGAATAAGTGACAGTGTGAATGTTTAGAAAATGAATGTGCATGAACCCATGAATGTATAGATGCATGCACTTTACCACCTGACATCATGTGGCAGGGAGTACGTGTGAGCATTGAAGCACTACTGCATGTCACCGTGTCTGCTGCCACCTACTCCTCCGTAGTGCTTTCCATAGCTCGATCTTTATCACCAGGATACCATAGCTTCACCGTAAAATAAAAAATAAAATAAAAAAAGTATACGTTTTGCCCCCATTCTCTATCAGCCAACCGAGCTAGGCACCAGCAAAGAATTCCAGCGCCTAACACAAGAACCGATAAACCAACCTATCGGTCAGCCCATGACCGAGTCATGGGCCTCCGACCAACGAATATTTTTTAAAAATAATAGTATTTTAATAGAAAATTGCAAAATTGGGATCCGTTTTGCAAAAATTGCAGAAATGGGTATCTGTCGGTAACTGGAAGACCGACAGGCAGGCTATCGGTAACTGGAGGACCGACAGGGAGGCTATCGGTAACTGGAAGACCGACATATCGTCCACGTAAGCAGTCGGAAGCAGAAAGCCGTCCACGTAGGACCTGTCGGTCATCCGCGACCCGACAGGGACCTATCGGTCAGCCGCGACCCGACAGGCAGATATCGGTCGTCCGCGACCCGACAGGCACCTATCGGTCGTCCAGCGACCGATAGGCCCTGCCTTATCCACCCGCGCCCGCGCCCTGCTCTCTCTCTCCCATTCGCTTCGTCTTCAGCGTCGGCGAGAGAGAGAGCGAGGGCGGCGGGGCGAGCCGAGCAGCGGAGGGAGGGGCGCGGCGAGGGCCGGCGCTGACTGGTGGCGGTGGGCCCCCTTGGCCTGTGCTGCGGCGTCGGTGGAGGCCGCCTCGGGCGGCACTCGCGCAGGTGAGTTTTTTTTTTTATTTGTTTAGTCTATCAATGGTAGCATTAGTGTAGTGTGTAGGGATTAGAATATTAGTGTAGTGGTTAGTGTAGGGAATAGAATATTAGTGTAAAGATTAGTGTAGGGATTAGACTATATTGTTTAAGGACTATTAGTTTATAGGAGATGCGTTAGTAAATAAGATTAGACTAGTATTGTGTTTATAGATTTAGTTAAAAATAATGGTATGTAGTAGTAGTAGAACGTCATATTTGATGGGCATTTTATTTATCATGCCGTTCGTTAAGTTTGTCAAAAAAATATTAACGCATGATTATATTTAAGAAAAATAGTGGGTGTAATAATATTGATATATAAAGATAAATTTATTTAAGAAAAATATATGATCTCCATAGTAATTAATTTGTTTTTAGCAGGATGTCCAGTGTAGTGAGTTTCCGAGTTGTTTACGGAGAAGGTCAAATTGAGCATCGTGACTATGGGGTAGATTTGAGTAATTTTCAGTATGTGGATAGTGTTTTGAATGATCCGGTAGAGATGCAGCGAGGCGAAGTGTATAGCTGGTTACATAGTCTCTTGAATGTGAATCCTTTAGAGTATCGGTTTGTAGTGAGAGCTATGATTCCTCGAAAGCGTGAAGGCTCATGGAAATGGGAACTTGTGGAGGTGAGGAGCACTAAACATTGGAAGCAATTTGTGACGATGGGATTGCAACGGCATTTTGCTCACTTGTTGCTGGTGCAATGTAATCCGACAACGACCCGTCTGGAGGAGGAGGTTGATGACAATGTCGTAAATACAGAGCAAGATGGAGTCATGGGACAAATTGTTCATGCGGAGCAATATGTTGGTGACGAGCCGAGTCATGTTGGTGCCGAGCCAAGTCAAGTTGCTGCAAATCATGTGGTTCATCCAACCACTGAGGATAGGTTGCTAATAAATGTTGGCACACTAGAAGCAGATTCGGGAGAGGTCAATGAGGCAATTGTTGATGAAATGGACAGGGATGATGACGAGTTTCGTACCTTCGTTGATGGAACAGCTGGTCAGGGATGGGGCATGGGATATGAAGAGCCGCAGGACTGGATCAATATGGAGAACTTAGCTATTAATGATGGCCATAATTCATGTTGGGAGTATGATGCTATAGAGGTCCGTCAAGGGCAGATATTTCCTGATAAGATATCTTTTCAGCATGCCGTAAAGAGGTGGGCGTTCTCAGAGAAGAAGGAGTTCACGGTGGTCATTTCAAACCCGAGGACATATGACGTCAAGTGCACGGCTCCTTCGCAACGTCTTTACTCTTCCGATAGGAGGCCAAGGGTGACTACTTGTACTTCGTCATTCTTTGCTTCCACCATTCATTCTTATTCACTAATACGTTCATAACATTGCAGTCCCCACCGCCTCTGTGTGAGTTCATCGAGTATGTTGACACTGAGCAGACACCAGAGGATATAGCCCATGTCTACCGTGTCGCTCAACGTGCAAGAAGGCATTGGCTTGATATGGAAGCTGAGGAAAGGAGAGAGGAGGAACGCTGGAAGATGAGGCAGGAGGAGGAAGAGCGTCGATGCAAGTACGAAGCGGAACGCAAGCAAAGAGAGGAGGCGGAACGAAGGCGCAAACAAGAGGAAGATCGCCTTGCTCATGAGGCCCGTGAGGCCGAAAGGGAGAGGATGCGCGAGAGAGCTCGCCGCGCTAGGGCAGCAGGTCCTGATGCCTTCAGAAAGGGGAAATATCCCCGTTGCACTCAGTAGACACTGAGGATAAATAGATCTGAGGTTGGACGAGCTTTGCGAGAAAAGCGGAGGAGGTTCATCTAAGTCGAAAGGGGACGACGAGGGATACGCGTCGTTTCACCTAGGCGACGATTAGTCCTTTAATTTTCATGTTGCTTATCAGCAATTGTGTGCACCGAATATGTCATTCCACCTCACAGTTTGTACTACGTTCACTGTGAGTGAAATTTATTTCCCTAAGGCGTGTTAGGAGTAGATCGATGGACACGTAGCTTTGCCATGTGCATCGAAACACGCCATTATTTCAGTTCACTCTGTATATGTTGGTCTATCGATATTGGTTGCTGAGTATCTTTGTTAAAGTCGAGTTATTTTTCAGTTCACCTTTTCTACTGCATTACTCACGTAAAAAAAACTTTGAAAACCACACAATATTACCTCTCAATCCTAAAA
This sequence comes from Eragrostis curvula, assembly GCA_007726485.1. Lineage (NCBI taxonomy): Eukaryota > Viridiplantae > Streptophyta > Magnoliopsida > Poales > Poaceae > Eragrostis > Eragrostis curvula. The sequence continues at coordinate 23,811 of RWGY01000319.1, read as the reverse complement.
ATATATGTAAAAAAATTAATTTATGCCTCATGTCTCAAAACAAAATTTAGAAAAACACAAACTGGCAAAACAAAACAAAAAATGGAAGGAAAAGACCTGTCGGTCATCCCATGACCGACAGGCACCTTTCGGTTATGGGATGGCCGACAGGTATCTGTCGATTGTGGGATGACCGATAGGTGCCTGTCGGTCATCGGTCATCCCATGACCGACAGGCCCTGGCTATCGGCCCGATAGCTCTGTTTGGCCATATTGTGCTGCCTGTCGGTCGTTGGAAGACCGACATGTACCTGTCGGTAATCGGGTGACCGATAGGTCCTCTCCTCGGCGTTTGTCGGCTGCCACATAGGCCTATCGGTCATCCAGTGACCAATAGGTCACTGACAGGCACCCATTTCTGCATGACCAATAGGTCACTGACAGGCACCCATTTCTGCAATTTTTTCCAAAGGTACCTCTGTTTTGCAATTTTTAATTAAAATACTATTATTTTAATAAAAAATTCCCGACCAACTGCCTTGTTGCTCGAAACCCAACCACTAGTCAATCACTAGTGGTAATTGGAAGACCGACCCTATCGGTTATCAGATGACCGATTAGTCCCTTGCCTCATCTGCAAATCGAACTGTCGATCGTCCCTGACCAATAGGTCACTGGATGACGGACAGGCTGCTATTTCTGTAATTTTCTAAAATCATATTCTAGATATGCAATTTTCCATTAAATTACTATTATTTTAATAAAAAATTCGTTGGAGGTAGGGTCTTACAATGAGAAGGCACAACACTGTACACAGGAAGCATTGGCCAATTTGCCTCCCAAATGTGCCTCCCATTGTTGGAGTCAGTCTCACGGAGTCTAAAATCATATAGATAAATCAATCATTATTAGTGGCAATGCTAGGCTACTTTCAGGTAATCCCAGTGTCGACGGGTTTTTTTCAAAGCCATAGTGTTGGTTTTTTTCCCGTTTGAGAAGCCACCCCACCCCCCAGAGCGCCTATGCATACATCGCGCTACCGGAAGCCCACGTGTAGCGCGGCCCATCAAAACCCATCATCCAGCTTCCTTCTTCCTTGAGAAGCCGACGCCGTGAAGCTGCCTCTCTCGCATCGCTAGAACAAATCCTCGCGCCGCCGGAATAAGTGCTTGCGCTGCCGGAACAAGTGCTCGTGCCGCGCGGGGAAGCGGGGTGGCGACGGCACAGCGCGGGTGAAAAGAAAAATCGACGGAGAAAAAAGACGCACCACAGCCGTTCGATCTATTTAGCGGACGAATCTTAAACCGCGTTGCGCGCTATGTATAAGGATCCTATTGGTCTTGATGGTCTGATCGATAACCCTCGACTACTCCATCCGCGAGAGAGCGCTTGAGCCGCCAGGCATGGAGATGGAGGTGGCGCCGGCCGCCAAGAAGAGCAGAACGGCAGCGGATGCACCTCAGAGGCAAGACCAGGATGCAATCGAAAGCCCGCATGAGCTGCAACCCCCGACGCATCCAAGACCTAAAACTTGCGAGTCCGACAGAGGCATCGATCGCATCAGCGGCCTCCCCAAAGATATCCTCGGTGAGATCATCTCCCTCCTCCCCACCAAGGACGGCGCCCGCACCCAATCCCTCGCCTCCCTGACCTCCCGGTAGCGCGATCTCTGGATCTCCGCCCTGCTCAACGTCCACCATATCGACCTGCCCACGAAAGAGCAAGTTCAAGTCGGCATCATCTCACGGATCCTCACCTCCCATCGGGGTCCTGCCAGCCGCTTCTCCGTGTACACGTGCCGCTCGCCTGAAATCGCCGTTGGCTGGCTCCAATCCCCGGCACTCCATAATCTCCAGGAACTCGACTTCATCCTCTGTGGGAAACCGAAGATATCCCCTTTATATGCGACCGCCCAGGAAGTCAGCCGCATATAGAGTAGTACAAAACCAGCTTCGTTACATACCATATTAAATTTTACATAAATTAAGTTCTCTCAACTATGTTTACAACAAAGACACCAAGATAATTTACATCGGTACAAAAGGCCCTAACTATGTATACCACAGGACATGCTCGGGCGCGGATAAGACCTAACTATGTATACCACAAGTCATCTCCATCAAAGTAGTAATCGTCTCCCACAACATTCTCCTCAAGCTCCTTATTCTCTGATGATAATTAAGCAAGAGTGAGTACTTCGTACTCAGCAAGCCACATGGAATGGTAAGAAGTGCAAGGTATAACTCTTTGTATATGGCTATGCAAGCATCATAATTAATTCAGGTCATAATTCTACATTATATCTCAAGTAATATCAATATAGATAATCCACCATCATCATATCCATCATAACCACGAGGAGTAAGTACTACCTTGCCATGAAACAGGAATCACTCCATAAACATAGCTTCATTAGCCGGAAGCACGACACATTCGAACGATTCAAATAGACTCTGCAGAGCTTGCCCAACTTTACCCACACGATATCATGGCCTGATCGGAGCCAAGATAACAAGAGTCAAGCTACCCTCTCACTCCCGCAATGTGCCCAGTAAGGCGGGATCCATCTTAACAGACTGCGGCTGTTTACATGGGACATACTGTGGTAGGCTGGCCGTCCGAAGACCTACCCATGGCATAGGTTGGACAATATCCGAAGACCTAGCCAGGCACATCCGCAAAGTGAAAGCAATAACCGAACCAAGTCCGAGTGAACGGTCCCGTGGATGGGCGACAACTATGTTCTTATCGTGGCTCAGTTGACTATTTCTCAAAATGCTTCGGACATAGCCCAGGGATCTGCCACATAACCACTAAGGTACATGTGCACGCAATCACCTCGGAACTCATGCCCTCAGCCCAACCCATACTTCCGTCATTACCCATGATATAATCACATTCCCAAGTATTTCCCCAATTTCAACCTTAACCTGTAGTTCATATCATATATCTAGTGGTGAAGGCTCAACCTTAGGTTACATTCTCATAAATATGGCTATTGTGGAAAGGATGGCTTTCTGACATGAATCACTGGTTCGGAACTTCTACCACATTACCCATATTGTCATATCTGAACTAATAATAATTCCATAATGCACAATAACTAAAGAGAGAAGATAGGTGATACATGATCAATTGGTGTGTGACTTGCCTTCTTGCTTGTCGTCGTTCCACTTTGCCGCTTCACGATTCTGATCCCCTCCTATACTAGTCCCCGATCCGAGCTCGTACACGTCACGATCTAGCGTCAGGTAAGAACAAGCCATAATAAACAACCACTCTGCAAAGAACCAGATGAAACTCCAAAGAAATCCGGAATATTCAGTTATGCGTTGAAATCATTTTTGTCAAAGCATGATGCACCGAAAAGAAGCAAATCTGATAACTGCTTGATGCATGTATATGTGCTGTACTGTAGCATTTCAGACAACACTACAGTTTGCTTTCTTGACATAAAGCCCTTAAACTAATGCTCTTATGTATATACAGGTCATGCTTATGCAGAACCAGGAATGTAAATAAAATGGTAGGAGCTGTCATAAGCCTGATATCTAACTCCCATATTGACATAGGTTTAGCTAAGTTTATGTAACTGTTTGCCACTGACAGCACAAGGCTTCAGGTTGGCATGGCATGGTCGATGAGGCAAGAATGCATTTCAGAATATGAAAGCATGCACCACATACAAAGGTTAGAATTATTTTGCTAACTGACTAAACAAAAATGCATATTTGATTAACTGAAAGAGTGGTCTGTTGGAGACCAGGGCCATTTCCACTCTATACTGAATTTTAATCTAAAGCATCAGGATTGGAGCCTAGATAATGGAAAGTATTGTTCATAAATTAGGAGAGCTGGTTAGCTTATGTTCTAACTAGTATATAGGATTTCCTAGGCATTCACATGCAAAGTATATGCATAGTGTTCAAGTCTGAACCTAACCCAAACTGATAGCGTGTAACTATCTAAAAGATTATTCAGCTCTAGGTAGTCCTCTGCTTTTGTACAGCACGTACTCTGTTTCCTATAGCATAACTGAAATAGAGTATGGCTCAGCTAGTGACTTGGCTCTACTTTTCTTTTACTTTCATGTTCTACGTATGAGTATGCATCTGAGAGGAATTACTGAAGAACCTACATGTCGACAGACACTATTGCACTTTTCTATCTCTGAACCTAATGCTCTAAAGCGCACTTGCAACAAAATTCCTACTAGAGTGCTGATGCCTTGTTATTTCTCAAGCCACGTAGAGTGAATACTAGAACTGAAATACAGGGCTACTGGTAGCTCGCCGTCGGTGACGACAAGTCGGCAGCAAGCAGGAACAAGGATTTCTTAAAGAGCCCAGATGCTCTGTTTCTTGGTCTAGTTGCCGGATAGCAGATGATCAAAGGTACAGGAAAACAAGATCTGAAGCTTACCCTCATGCTACTTGCAGACGAGTTGTAGAACAAGAAAGGAAAAAGCTCCTCGAACTGTAGCTAGTTCATGGTTTCATGGTGTCTGCTCAAGCGAACAGGGAAGGATGCTCTCGTGTGTTGGCTGGTGCTGAGAGGAAAGGGACTCAGAGTAGAAGAAACGTGCTATGCTCTGGATAAGAACAGAGGCTGCTGATGTTGTTGGGAAGAGAAGCTACGGGGAAGCAGAAGCAAAGTGCCTCACGACCAAGGATTACAATTTCGTTTATCTCGGTAAAACCGCTTGCCACCGGGAAGTCCGGTTTTCGGGAAAACCAGAAAAACCGGACGAAAACCGGTCCGAAATGCGTTTGATGAAATTTGAACCAAAAACTACTGAAATCATCGGTAAACCGGACCGGTAATCCGGTAAACCGGACGAATTTCTCGGTAAACCGGACCAAATTTCGAAAAACCGTTCAAAAGAAAAAAATGCAAAAAAAGTCAAAAAATGAAAATTTGAAACAATTGAAACAAAAAATATGTAAAAAAACTAGATCAAATTTTCAGCCCAATGGTGGAAACGAAACATGAAAATTCAATCGTTTGCTTGGTCAAACAAATCGAGAAAGATTGCTGGTGCATTAAAAAAGGTTTTTCTTTTTTTTTCCTTCCTTTTTTCTACACTGAAACTTCCTCGATTTTTTTGACATACTAAACGATTGAATATACATGTTTCGTTTAGACCATTGAGCTGCAAATTTGATCTAGTTTTTTTTTACATATTTTTTGTTTCAAATTTCTTCAAATTTTCAAAAAAAATTAAAATTTAAAATGGAAAACCGGAGTACCGGGTAAACCGAACCGGACCGGTTTTTCCGGTTTTCGCGAAAACCGGTCCGGTTTACCGCGGTAATGTAAACCTTGCTCACGACTGTGCTTGGAGCTGCTCGGCTGCTGGGAATATGAAAAGAATATGCTGCCACATCTCCGATATTTGCGTACAGTTAATTCTCCTAATTCTTATGATTACTAGTTATATTAGCTGCTAGCTGGACAGGTCTTTTCTACAAGCACACATATGCTTATGTGCTATAGCATGATGCATTCATGCACTGAGTGTTACAAAATTCCATGCTCATATGAATTCAGTTATATTTAAAAGAGAAGCAGTTCCCAGCTGAAGGTAAAACAAGCAACCTAAAACAAATCCAAATAAATCAGAGAAGATATGCAAGGCATGCTGGAAAAAAAATTAGAAAATGGTAAAAATGCACCTGCATGTCAATTCGAAATAATTTCTTGCAAATTCGAAATTTGAGGCTGTTACAATCCTTCTTCTGATAAAGACGCACTACGGGAAACCGGTTGTTTGCCGGGTGCCCGAGGATTTGCCGAGGGCAATTAATCGGGCACTCAGCAAATAGACAGTTTGCCGAGAGTAGCTCTCGGCAGAAATGCAGCACTCGGCGAAAACTCTTTTGCCGAGAGCCAGCCTTCGGTAAACAATAACTCTCGGCAAACAAACATACTTTGCCGAGAGCCATTGCCAAAACACTCGGCAAAAACTGGATGGCTCTCGGCAAACAAGGGAGCTCCCGGCAAAATTTGACGGCCGTCCGAAATTCGCAACGGCGTCAGAAATGTGGACCCGGGCTCCCATTTTGGCGAGAGCCGTAGTGGGACACTCGGCAAAAATAAAAATGTTTGCCGAGTGTTTTTGGTGGTGGCCCTCGGCAAGGCGGGCACTAGGTAAAATAATTTGCCTTGTGCCGAGAGCCACTCTCGGCAAAATATAATGCATGGAAAAATTGATTGAAAATTATTTTGCCGAGAGCCACTCTCGGCAAACTTTCTTTTGCCGAGAGTGGCTCTCGGCAAAATAATTTTCAATCAATTTTTCCATGCATTATATTAGTTCAAATCAAAAATTTGTCAACTACATATTGTATAAAATCTCGAGATCTACACTTTCTATTTTGGTCATTTGTTCATTTGACAAAGTAACGGTAAAGTTGGTCACAAATTCTAATGGTTCCGCTTAGTTTCTAGGAACCCGTAGAGGTATATTTAAAATTTGTGAACAATGTTTGTACCATTTTGTTGGATAAAAAAAGGCCAATATAAAAGTTTTAGATCTTCAAAAGTTACACTACTTTGCTGTCAAACACTTTTTAATTTGAATAATTTATGTCAACGACCAAAATAAAAGTACCAGGCTCGCCATAGAAACAGATTTGAGCACTTTGTCTTTCATCTCATGGTCACACCCATGGAGCAAGAGCAAAAGCCACTCCAGCCCTGACTCGATGAACTTGTCAGCTCCCAGTGTTGACACATGGCTTTCCTCAGATCACGAGCAAGCGGGCATCAGAGCATGGAACTCCAACCCGTCCGCCACTGCACACAACTTGCAAGTCTCCACTGCCTCCGGCTTCCTCGCACATCTGTTCTTGCGCGTCGGCAGACAGCCTGTAGCTATGCGCCAGCCAAACATTCGCACCTTGGGGTTGGGGGCACATCAGCTTTCCACGCACCATTCCACAAACACCTTCGACCATCCGGTGTTGAACTGCTAGATTGTTGTGTCCCCATCCCGTCCGGCTCCATACCTAGCCTGTATGCACTTCTAACAGAGAACAGCCCTATTTTCTTATAATGCCAAGCAACAAAATACTCATGGCCTCCCAATGGGAAATTGATCTTTCAGATAGCATCAATGTCCGGCTGATAGAAGTGAGTCTGCAGCGCCTCCATGACCCAGGTATTGGTTCTCTGGTCAATTAGTTCAGAAATTCATTTAACTCTGCCACACCCCTTTTCCCCCAAGACAGCAAGATCAGGCTCCCTTGGGATCCACTTGTCACGCCATATGCTGGCTGTTACCAACACGCGAGATGATGCCCTTTTCAATAGTTCCACGTCATGCTCAATTGCTCGCCACGTCGATGAGGTATTCCAGAGGAGGTGTCAATGATGTTCCCGTTTGGATAGTAGCGTGCCTTCCGAATTCGAGCACAAAGGTTGTCCGGCTGATAGACTAGCCTCCATGCTTGACGTGCGAGGAGAGCTTGATTGAACTTTCTCAGATCTCTGAACCTCAAACCTCCTTTACTTTTAAACTTGAGCATCTTCTCACACGCGCACCAATATGTTCTTCACGTGCCCTTCTCCACGCCCCACCAAAACCTTTTGATGGTGCGAGCTAATTCATCACACAACCCAGACGAGAGTTTAAAAACTCCCATGCATGTCGTGCATGGGTTGGGTAAGGCCTGCTCGACTGACTTGATCATTGTCTCCTTAGCCGCACTTGACATGAACTTTTCAACAGTCTGACACGCGCTTGCCGAAACGGTCCTTCCGTGGCTGGAACACATCTTTTTTTGACACGACCATCAGGTGTAGGCAGTCCCAAGTAACATGGTTCAAACGCCTCCTTTTGCACTTGCAGAATGCCATGAATCTCTTGTTTAGCTGTGTCAGGGACACCTAAGCTGGCCCGTCCGTCCCTGCTTGAAAATCAGCAAGCACATTCCTGATGCCGTGCGATTGGTCTTGGTTTGCTTTAAAGAACTTGAGACTGTCATCCGCAAACAGCAGATGAGAAACTAAAGGGCCACTTCGACATACTGTCAGTCCTTCAATGACTCCCTCATTCTCTGCTCTTGACAGCAACTTTGACAAACTATCAGCAACAAGGAGAAATAAATAAGGCGATAAGGGATCACCTTGGCATAGGCCGTGAGATGGATTGAAAGGTTGCACAAGTTTGAGGACAAATCCTTGGCCTCCTAACCAATTACAAATTGGTCCATCCAAGTTTGAGGACAATCCACAACAAAAACAAGCACCGTGCTTACAAGGAACATCAGCTACCCTATTGCGTTGTCCGGGAAAAACACCGTCTTATAAAGTATAAAGTAAAAAACAATGATAGAAACAGCAGCTCGATCAAAGGAGGTAGTCATCCAAGTTGGAAGCGTCTGATTCTATGATCAGTGATGTAGGATTTGCCCCCGGTCGGCTGCAAACCAGAGTGCTGAAAAATGCAGCTTGAATTCTGTGTGCAGAGTAGGCAATGGCTAATTTCATGACGCCTACTGCACAAGTTTGGTTATTTTTATCGCACATAGACAGGATCCAGCTGCCACGCAATGCGGTTCTCTCATAAAAGGATTTGTGAATATTTATTCGCCATATTGAGATGATCTTTATCTAGCGCTAAAATGGTTTTAGTGTCCAGTCATGCTAGTGAAGGAATGCACTGTGAGTGCAAATAATGCTTGTCAAAGACGCGCATATAGTAGTGTTAAGAACTCTGACATGGGCGGTACAAGATTTTCAGGTACTCAGATTCCAAAATAGTGCCTAGAACTCATGAGCGCATACAAGTTGTAACGCGTGTTTTTCTTTGTTGAGCTTGTCCAAGCCGGCATCATGACCACGGATCCTCGCCGCCCACCGGGGTCCTGCCCGCCGCGTCTCCGTTCGCATGAGTCAGCTTGTCCAGTGCCCTGAGACGGTACTGCTTGCCTTGCTACAATCCCCTGCTCTTCATAACCTCCAGGAACTCGAGATTCATGTTTTCTACCCGGTGCGTGGTCGTGCACTGCTTCCCGCATCTGCATTCCCGTTCTCGGCCACCCTCCGGCTCGCCAACATCATCGGATGCCACCTCCCGGACAGCGTGGTCGAAACGCTTCACTTTCCCCAGCTCAAGCAACTTGGAATTGGATATGTCAATATCTCGGCTGGTGCACTGCACAGCCTCATCGCCGGCTCCCCTGTCCTCGAGTACTTGCTGCTCAATGGTGGCTACTTTAAAGACATACGGATCAGCTCTCCTAGCATCAAAAGTATTGGCCTGAGTTCTGGAGAATTCATCATTGAAGATGCACCTTCACTTGTGAGGTTGATCTTGCTTGATCCAGATTTTAGACGTCTGGATGTAATTTCAGCACCCAAACTGGAGACCTTGGGCGGCCTTTCTGATCGTGCTCACAGCTCCAACTTGGTTTTGGGCACCTTAGCAATTCAGGTAGGTAGCTTAGCTCGTTGCCTTTATCATTCAAGACGCACCTTCACTAAATTTCCGAGTTAGGCAAGAAATTTGTATCGCCTACGACAATTGTAGATTCAGCCTAACTTTCCTCTATGTTGGCTAAAGAAATTACGTGCAGTTAATTTTACGACGGGGGTTTGCAGTGTCAAGATGTTAGCAATCAATATGGATGACCTCAGCCTACATATTGTTATCAACTTGATGAGATGTTTCCCTTGCTTGGAGAAGCTGTACGTCAAGGTAACAATATATGCTTAATTGGTAGTTCCTACTATCAAAGTGTCAAGCTGCGTGCGCGACAGTAACTCAATTGTTCATGTGACGGTAGCTCACTTTGTATCTTTTATATTTCAGTCACGTATTACGATGAACAGAAATTATTGGCGCCGCAAGCTCCAAAGTCTTATTAGAAGCTTGGACATCCATCTCAAGACTGTTGTCTTGAAACATTATCGAGGCACGAGATCACAAGTTAACTTTGCATCATTCTTTGTATTGAATGCAAAACTGCTAGAGGTAATGAGATTTGAGGGTGAAGTCTACAATGACGATCAAATATCTATTACAATGCAGCATAGGTTGCTTCAGCTGGAGAAAAGAGCTTCAGCAGGCGCGCGGTTTTCTTTTACAGCTGGATGTAGATGTGTACACAATCTGACACATATCGAGCATGTCCGTGATTTGTCTATAACCAATCCTTTTGAATGTACATGTTGAACCGGGCTTGGCATGTCCTAGTGTTTTCTCTTGCCAATCACATTTGGTGTTATATTAAACTTGATTAGTTATTATCCTGTTTTTTTATTAAACAACAATACAAATTGATAGTATCTTGGACTCAAGAAAAGAATTAGTTTGAAGACTACTTGTTTACAATAATATCCAATGTTAATATGGTAGCCTACGTATAACTTGTGTAATTTTGTGATCTTGGAAAGTTCGGTTCTTATTCTGGATTACAAGTGGGATTTGCCAATGGTAGCTGACATCTCCTACGCTTTATTTCTATTGCCACTTGAAGTTGCATATTTAAGTATCCACCTTTGAACTTTATAACCATGTAGTTGCTTCATAGGAGATCTGACCACCATGCATTATTTCCTCCCACACTTTTTATGTTACTATATGTCAAATTGTTAATTCCCCAAAATATATGATTGGTCAAAATTACTGTACATAACTGAGTCATTCTATACAGGGGGGGGGGACTTGAAAAGGTTGGTATTATATAGCTCATGTTCTTGATCAGAAATAAAGTTGTTGTCCTCCAACAAATTTGATCGTATAAACAATATTATAAGCATTCTCAGTGTTCTCAGATGCCATAACAGGCCCTGGTTTCATGATCTTTGAAATATTATCGCTAGTTAAAGATTTGAATAGGGGATCGATGACCATGCCATAGGCTAAGTTTTACTTTTGGCAAGTTGTGTACTAAGCAGGGTTCTCATTCCAACTTAAAAAGATTACAAAATCCATCGTAGGCTTGTAGGGTAAACTATACTTGATCGTAGTGTCCTTAGTGCTGAAGTGGAACATGGATTCCTTTAATTTCTTTTACCGTTTCATTCTTTCATCACAAGAATTTTACGATACTGGGAGAGACTGAAAGTAAGAGGTCAGGTGACCCAGGAGTGCTCTTTTTTTTTTATTCGCTCAAAACTCATAATGCGTTTATGTACTGCATTGTGATCAAATCTTTCATCAATACATCATGTCATTAAAAGGCAAAATAGCACAAAGGCTTGAGTTTATTCTCTTTGGGGTAGTTTGGTCCTTCAAGTACTTATTATTTTATAGGTACTAATTGTCACTTTTTTACAAGAATATGGAGATCCCTAGGCTATTTTCAGGTTTCTGAGTCCATGCATGCAAGTGGATGAATACATCCTTTACAAGTTTATTGGTCCACGGCTCTATTCCACAGGATATGAGGAAGCTACTATCCTTTCCGCTCCGATCCGTTTACATCCCTAGTTTCACACGTACCTGGCTCTTGCCATAGCAACATAAGCACTTTGGCTTTCATCTCTTCGTCACACCCATCCAGCAATAGCAGAAGCCACTCCGGGCCGCGGGCCTGACTCGATGAACCTGACCTCAAGCAGCAGCTCCCACTGTTGACATGGCTTTCCTCCTTAGATCACGAGCAAGCGAGAATCATAGCATGGAACTCCGACCCGTCCGCCACTGCACAGTGTGCACACAACCTGCGGGCACCCGGGGCGGCAAGATCCGGATCAGGCAGTGCAACTACGGAGGTTTGGTTTTGCCGTAGGCCGCGCAGACGAACGCCGGAAGATGGAAATCCTTTTGACGAAATCTGGGCCGTGAAGTGCAAACGATCTTCTTTGATGGGCCTCCAACGTTGAATGGGTCTTATACATCTTGAAATGCTGGTTCGGCCCTTTCGGCGCTAGATTTCTTGAGCTGGGGAAAGTGGTGCCGTGAATGCGCCGCCGCCGCCGCCCGTCACCACGGCGCCTCAGTCGTCCCTGGTCACTCCCCTCCGTCCCCACCGTCCCCACCCAGCTTTCACTCTAATCCTCACTACCCACAGCTTTCACTCTCGCCTCCTATTGACCGCGGCTCCGATCATGGATTCAGAGGCGTCTGTTCCCCAAGCCAAGAAGATGAGAACGGAGGCAGCAGAGAGGCAACAAGAACCGGAGGAAATCTTGGGGACAGCTTCGCCGCCGGCGGGAGGAGTGGCCCATTCCGAACCTACACCCCACGGCCAAGAACCACCGGCAGTTGCGGGAGGAGAAGGGGACGGCGTCGACCGCATCAGCAGCCTGCCCGACGCCGTGCTCGGTGAGATCATCTCACTCCTCCCCACCAAGGACGGCGCACGCACCCAATCCCTCGCCTCCCAGTGGCGCCACCTCTGGCTCTCCGCCCCGCTCAACCTCGAATGCAGGGGCCTCCCATACGATGAGGAAGCCCAAGTCCGCATCATCTCTCGGATCCTTGCCGCCCACCCGGGTCCCGGCCGCCACCTCTGGGTGCCCAATCAGCATCTCCAGCACAGAGCTCCAAGGTTCGACGCCTGGCTTCTATCCCCGGCTCTCGACAACCTCCAGGAGCTCAAATTAGACAAGAGAAAATTATTATCATCTTGGTATGATTGGGGACCGCCGGTGTCGCTGCCGGCCTCTGCCTTCCGCTTCTCAGCCACCCTCCGTGTGGTAACCATCAGCCAATGCAACCTCCTGGACCAGCCGACTGAAACGCTTCTCTTTCCCCAGCTCAGGCAGCTCGCATTTGACTCTGTCACAATCTCGGATGTTTCACTGCACAGCATGATCGCCCGTTGCCCTGTCCTGGAGTGCTTGCTGTTCGAAGGTAGCATCGACTTCGAGTGCTTACGGATCAACTCTCCCAGCCTTACAAGCCTCGCCCTGAGGGCTAGCACGAATAATTGGAAACGCGTCAATGTCGTCATTGAGGATGCACCTTTGCTCGAAAGATTGCTCCAGCTTGAACCACTTAATGGCTTGCATGTATCGGTAATTTCAGCACCCAAATTGGAGACCTTGGGCTGCTTCTCAGATCTTGGTTTCAGTTCCAAACTTGTATTTGCAACTACAGTAATTCAGGTAGCTTCCTTCACGAGGCTTCTTACTTTATTTCCATGTGCACAAAGAAATTTCATGCTACCACCTTTTATAGAGAATACCTAATTTGATGTTCTTCTGTTGCTTAAGGACTTGCGTGCGGACAACATTACGACGGTGGTGCATAGTGTCAAGACTTTAACTATCAGTATTCACAATCTTAGCATTGATCTGGTTATCAAATTAATCAGATGATTTCCTTGCATGGAAAAGTTATACATCCAGGTAACAATATATATGGTTGGTGGTTTGTGCATCTAGCTTGCTCTAATCTTTCAACTTATCATTAGATCAATGCTTGGCATGAAAGTTGTTTGTTTTTGTCTCTTCTCTTTTTTCAGTCTCGTGTGTCAGGGGATACAAACTATTGGCGTCGTAAGTACCGTATTTTTCTCAGAAGCTTTGACATCCGTCTCAAGACAGTCGTGCTGAAAAATTATCGAGGCACAAATTCACAAGTTAACTTTGCAACATTCTTTGTGTTCAATGCAAAGAGGCTGGAGCAAATGAGATTTGAGGTTGGAAAAAAGATTGATGACGAAATCTATATTGCTGAACAGCGTAGGACGCTTCAGTTAGAGAAAAGGGCATCGGGACGTGCTCGGTTTTATTTTACAACTGGTCACGGGTGTCAGCACAGCTACAGTCTTACTCATGTCCGGCATGTTCGTGATTTGTCTACTACCGATCCCTTTGAATGTACATGCTGAATCCCAGCGAACCGAACGCGCTGGGAGGCTTTGAGTAGCCAACTAGCCATCCCTGCCTAGTTCACGCTGCCTTTGTTTCTGGGTCTATGGAGCTATGCCTTTTATCTATTTCCAAGTTCTGGTCGAGGCACATGATGGCAGTAGCCGACAGTTATTTGTATAAATTACAAAATATTGTGGCAAAATTATGAAGCCTCTCGCTTCTCTGAATGCATCTGATATTTACCAATTTGGACCTAACATCTTCTTACATCCTTAATTGTTCTTCTTAAAGTTAATCTTGCCATGTTTAGTGTTGACAGTGATGTTATATGATACAATACATTATCCCCCCTTTAACCACTTCAGTATCGATGTTGATTCAAAGGAGATGTGACCAGCAAGCATTTCCCCCCCTATAGTTATATAGAAATGATTTGACCAAATCTGATCCACTTGAATTTATGGATGTCGGAACTGGTTTGATATGTCCCCTTTGAGTAGGGTTTTTTTTTTTTTTTGTATATCACATTTTGTGTTCTGTCCAAATTTTATTGGCTGTCATTGACCATGAATTGTGACCAATGCTATATCCTAAACACTTACCAATATATGATGATAGTCTTATAAATGTATTGTAACATTTGGTTGTGGTCTTGCTAAGTCTATTCTGGAATCTGGAACTGTTGTGCAAGTAGCCAAATTATTTGTATCTGACATCAAGTCAAGAACGATGCTGGACATTGTTGACCAATTTATATATTTGTGTTGCATTCTTGACGTGCCTGGGTACATGACATTTTTGTCCTTATATATTTCCAACATTGTGCACGTTTTGGTACGTGCGACTGTTTTTCTTTTCGACACGGGATTTCCGTATTTGTCAGACTACTGGATACCACTCCCAATATGTACATGTTCTCAGTGTCACTGATCAATTCCTGGTACCAGTTTATTGCATCATCGGTTCACTGGGAGGAAATGCCGCACCTTAAATCTTGCATACAAGAACGGTGATCATAGTTGTATGTTGACCAGGAGGCAGGAATGCTTGCTTGATAGGCCTTCCCAACCCCATTCATTTATTTATTTTATTTTGCACTTGCTTGAAAGAATGTGGACCTGAAGTTGGAAGATTAGATGCAAAATCTCAGGTTTGAACGCCTGTCCAGCAATTAACCTGTTTTTATCATGAGAAAGCATACCAAATTTCGAACACGATAGGCTCCCAGAGACAGCACCAATCTGGACTAAAACTTGGCTACAATCAGTAATCATATATAGGATACTAGAATTTCATCTTCCAATATATTTTTTTCAGACACAGTACAGATGCATGCTCATATACACGTATGTGCGCCCAACGTTCTTAGTGTGACGCAAACGAAATTTTATATGTTTAGTGTAGGCTCCTCTTTCCATAAGCAGCCGAAGACAAACATGAGCACGTTGGGGAGCAAGTGCCCCTGTATCTAACCGCTGAATAACAAGTTTAGGAGGAGAGGAATACTACTCCCCGTTTCCAGTTCTTCAAGAGAGTGAAAACGGACAAATATATAATCTCTAAAGAACAATCGATGGATAAACGTACATAAGCATACTAAGCATATTCTTCCTCTGCAAGTGCAACAAAGGATCAGTGTCGCAAAAATGCTTTCGTCGTGTTTTGTTCTTTTCTGAAGAACTTTTCCTTCCCCAGAATGTCGGCATCACATCAAACGGATGAAAAGCACATCGCACAGCTAAAACGATCCTGGATCCCGGTAAGCGAATCCGCGTAGACCAGGAGCGAAAATCCGCATGGCCAGGTAACCTGGTGCTGGTCCTGCAGCGATCCCCATCGCGCGCTCGCAGTGCCGACTGCATGCTGAATTCCAAATCCCATCCAGCTCGTGGAGTGATACACGTTGTCTGGGGTCTGACCACGTACGCAGGAGAAGAACGAGAGGAGACTGAACGGCTGGTTACAGTTAAGAGTCCACAGTCATACTGCGAACAGTAGCTGTCGCACGCAATAAAATGCTAAAGCCGCACGTAGAAGCGTGGAACCAGTCAGCTCGCGACTCGGCGCTGACCGACCGGTGAATGGATGTGTGTTACGAGCATGGTCGAACGGTGAATGGCAGTGGATCACCATCTATCCGTCGTTATCAACGGCGATATCGCCATCGACGCGGGACAGAGCCTGAGTTTCCCTGGCTGGCTGGCTGGAGTTCGCTTTGATTCATGCCTGTTACTACTAGTACTTTTGTTGTGATGAGGTGAGGTGCTCTTGTTTTTGTTTCGAGCAGAGACTGCTGCACTGGGCAGCTAGGCATCTTCAGTTCGGTACTCAAATGAAGCAAGATAAGCGTGTGCCGTGCACGCAGCTCGTTTGCCAAGCAGCGCAGACATTGCAGCTGACCCCGACCGAGGCGTGCCTACAATTAACAACGCTCAGCTGCGCCGTAGATTTTTAAGGATTTGGGACTCTCGTACGTACACCAACAGATAGATCACGGATATCCATCCACATCTATGCCGTGTCAGCCACTGCGCGGGGCTCAGCTGACATCGCTGAAGACAAAAGGTGCGGGAAGTTGAGCCGTCGCCATCGGGCGACGCGAGACCGGATGGCGACGGCCGAAACCTGAGGCGATCAATCAGCAGCTGATCGAGCAATCAGGCAGCGGGTAACACAAAAAACCGGCGGGCGAAACAGAGGATAGAACAAGCAGCAGACAGGCCTCGTCACCCGTCGCGTTGCAGCTAGCTGCCGTGGTACAGTAGGAGACAAACAAAGACGCGCGCGCCTCGTCCGCACGCACCACCCAACCCAACCCAAGTCCCAAGGCGATGGAGGAGGGATGCGACGAAAAACGGCGCCTCGTCGCACACGTGGACCACACACCGCGCCAATGTTTATCACCAACTCGCCGACCTGCGATTCCTCTCCTCCTGGATCACGTCGTCGCCCCCAGCCGCTCCCGTCCCGAAAGGCTTCGCTCGCGGTTTGGTTCGTTTCCCAGCTGCCCTTGCTTGTTTGCTGCTAAACGACACCGCATGTCGTTGTCACGGCGCGGGCAAGACGGACGCGGGCGTCGCCATCTCCCGGCGCGTGTGGGGCCGCGCGCGCGGATGGAAGAGTCCGCCCACGGGAACGCGGCGGAGTTTGGGGCTGGGGTCCCGCCGCGCCGCGCCGCAGCAGCCGCAATCTCTCATCACGGAAAAGGATGTAGCCGGATCAGGCAAAGGCTCGCTTGCCCTTTTCCAGCTTCCATGGTGATTCGGTTCCGCCAGCAACAAGCCCAGCAGAGGCGTGTGGTCGGCGCTCGATCGAACCGTGCGACACGTACCAGCATCAATGCTTCGAATAAAGGGTGCCGCCGGAGGGGGCAAAGGCTTGGTTGCCCTTTTCCCGCTTCCATGGCGAGGTGATTTGAGAGATTCGGCGCGGTTCCTCTGCCAGCACCACAAGCCCACTGGAGCAGGCAGCAATGCGTGTGTATGCACAAGGAAATGGTCGGCGGTTTGCGAACTGTTCGACACGTACCACTACTGCCGGTATCAATGCTTCGCGTAGCGTGTGTTTCAAGAGATATGGTTTCGCACTTCGACGTGTATATGCCAATTAATTATTGTATTGCGATGGGCATAGATATGAACGTTTCGAAATATCTTTGGTCTCTGTGTGTGTGTGTGTGTGTTTCACAGCGGCACCACGTCTCAGCCATCGCGGCTTCACAAGCGCGGTGATTGCGTACAATCGAGTTGAAAATGATGTATGTGACAGCATAGAGCGTTCCCAGCGGAGATGTGTGTAATTCAGCAACTGAATTACAAACAAGAGGTATTAAATAAAGTGTAATTACAATTTTTTTTACAGAAACCTGGGCTACTTTGCGAGACGAATCTAATGACGGTAATTAAGCCGTGATTAGACGATGGTTACTGTAGCATCACTATAGCAAAACATAGTTTAATTAGGCTCGTTAGATTCGCCTCGTAAATTAGCACCCATCTGTAAAAAAGTTTTGTAATTAAATTTTATTTAATACTCTTAAATAGCAAAATTCTCTGGACTAAACTTTAGGACTAAAAGAAACGAACATGCCCGGAGTTGGGATCTGAATTGTGAATCTTCAGAAGCTCGACTTGGTTGCTTCGTGCCCTCCCAAGCAGCTCGCAAGCGCACAATTTTGGGCGCTGGGCTGCAATGCGTTGCTGGTCCCAGACAGCATTCAACGGCTCGATTGCGTAGACCGTTCGCTGGGTGGGGTGCGTGTGTGATTCATTGGGTGCTTCAAATAAGCACAACAAAACGAAGGCACGATGTGATTTGTGAATCTTCACTGTTTTTTTCCCCTCTATTGCCACATCGATCGAACTTTGGTTAAACTACTACATGAGATTTACATTTTGACGAAACTCCCAGCCCCAAGCCAAGAATGTACAAGCCGCGTTTCTTTCTTGTCACAGCACAATGTCCAGATTCGTGCGCTACAACATTCTGATGAAGAACCTACTCGTCTCCGTTCCCACCGGCACGCCGCCGATCGAGCTCCGGCGGCGGCCAGGCCGGCCTCCACGCGCGCGCCTGCTGCGCGGCGAAAAAACGCGGGAGGCCAGCCAGGGCGCATCCCAACCCAAGACACCGCAGAGCAAAGGTCGCCTTGCCTACAGGGCGGAGCCGAGGAGCGCCGTCTCGGCCGCGTTGGCGCCATGGATGCTCCGGAGATCAACGAACCGCTGGATGGCCTCGCGCATCCAGGCGTGGTGGCACCGGGCGACGGCCTCGGCGGGTTCAACCCACTCCCTCCTCCTCGCCCCCATCTCCGGCCACCTCTCCATCACCCTTGTGACGCGCAGCGGGAGCACGATCCCTTCGTACGTCGCGTCGTAGCTGCGGCTGCGGTACCACCACACGCCGAGGGCCGGGCCGGCGACCTCGCCGGAGACGCCGGCCTCCTCCATGGCCTCCCGCGTGGCCGCCTCCTCCATCGACTCGTCCAGCTCCCACCCGCCTTTGGGCAGGAGCACGCCGCCCGCCGCGCCCTTCTTCTGCGAGCTGATCACCAGCACCTCCACGCCGCCGTCGCTCTCCCGGACGCGGTAAGGGACGCACCCCACCACGATGCGACCGCCCGTGCTGTCGCTGTACCGCTGCAGCTCACGGCCCTGACGAGAAACCATCACCGCCGCCATGAGTTGAGATGCTTCTCTCTCTTTCTTTGTTTCTTTCTTGTTTGCTTTCTTCGGTCGTCGAATTGCTTGGTCGCTCGATTTAGCTCTTCGATCCTTTGCAACAGACAACTAGTACTACCTCAAATAGAGATGTAGGCTGCTGCGGTTGCGCTATCTTTGGATCTCTGCCAGGAGAGAAGAGAAGAGAAGGGAAGAAGCGGATGCTGGATTTGGAGTTGGAGGAGAATCCCGGCTGGCTTGGGCTATTAATAGGAGGGAGCGGGTTGCTGTGGCCGTCAGTGTCGTTGCCGAGTGGGCGCGGGAGCCACGCGACAAGCTACCAAAAGGTGGGGCACGCGGCACTTGTGCGTGGTCCTGCGTCGGGGGCCGTGTGGACACGGCGCATCATGGCACATCCACAAAATTGCTGCGCGCGCGGCGTGTGGCTTGGTTTATCCTCCTCTTTCATTCATTTCGCCAACGGTGTGTTGGTTAATGTTATGTGGTCATTCTTGATTGGGCAGACGGTTAATCCGTTGAAAACACTTGTGAGCTTCTAGTTGCTTTTGATGTTTTGTTTCAAGGCACAAGATGAGAGTTTCTTTTCCTGTTCAGTTGAAGAACGCAGACTAAAGAGTGCCTAGAATGCTTGACTTTTTTTCACTATACATAATTGCTTCTAGCTAGGTTTGTTATCAGACTTTTGGTGAGCTTTGTTTCTAGATGCTTGCAAACTTTGAAAAATTCTTTTGAAAATGACTAACGCATTCATATACTCTGAGTTACTTCACTGTTTTGTTTGGGAGATCCACGTGTTCAATTAGTGTCTATAGTTGATTTTTACTACTCACTCCAATTCAAAATAAGTGTCATTTTAGCCCCGGCACGGGAATTTAAAAAATGAAAAAGTAGAGAGAGCGCTGAAACGATGAGTACTGAATGAGGAGAGAGAGGGGAGGGGGGGGGAGAAAACTGCATTGAAAATGAAAATGACACTTATTTTAGAAAAAAAAAACTATTGTGTCGCTAGAATAACACTAAACTAGAACGGAAGAAGTAGCATGTAGTCCACGATGATTTTTTGAGGACATATGTTTCTTCGTTTTAAGTAACTAAAACATGATTGTTACAATTAATTATTTATGCACAAAGTTTCACGCATTGATCCGTTGCATCAGTTTCTTTATATTTCACCAAAATTGTAAAGGACTTTGTATGCCACGGCTCTTTTTTCATAAAATGGAGATCCACAAGGGAGTCTGTTTTTTTGGTGATTTGGACATGAGTACATAAATTTTGAGCGGAGTAGAGTTCATACTTCATAGTCCCGTGAACCACACGGCCATGCTCGGCCTGCCCCTAGCCGAACAGTCTCTACGCCCGTCTGGTCCAATGAACCGTGTCCACGAGAGCAGCGCGGGAGACGGACAAAGCGCGTAGGCGCGAGCATCTGGGCCTTCGCAGCTGCTTCTGCTTTCTCCAGTCTGCTTGTGTCGGCTTGTGCTTCCACCCCGCCTCACGCGCCTAGCCTCCGCGCTCCGCCCACCCCGACGCGCTGCCCACTCTTTTTCCCATCTTTTTTCCTCTTCTTCTCCTCATGGACATGGAGTCATGGTGGCGGGCACTCGTCATGCCAAAACACCAACACTAGTATATGACACGTCGACGGAAAACGGGTCCTAGATTCTTTGTTAGTTCTAATAATAAAGTCCGTCGTCGTTTCCGTTGTTGTTGTTGTGTTCCACCATTTCCATGTGGATAATTGTTGCGCCTTGTGTCTTTTCGAATAAAAGGCGTTAGATCAGTTGTTCGTTTTCGTTAGTCAGTCAGTCCTCTTTCCTAGCTGCCCTGCCCACCAGGGGAGTCATAGTTTAGGATCGGAGTTTTGTTTCTTCATCATTGCCGAATACCTACTCCCAACTACTGATTACGTTCGTTCTTCTGAGAGCTTTTATTAGTCAGCGAAAAAGGTCGCAAAGGAATGATTGTGCTCACGTAGTCATCGCATTGCTCTTTGTTATTTCATTTTCGCAGGAAACTGGTGCAAATCGTGCCATCTTTTATTTCTTTTGTATAGTTGAGTGGAATCGTGTTGTCATCAGTACTAGCACTATTGCTGGAGTAGTAGTAGTAGCAAGCAAATTAGGGTGAGTGGCATGCATCATTTGGGTGTTCGGAAAGAGCGAACGATATATCTGCTGATGAGGCCGTGCGCGTGCCGGCAACGCCGAGAATCAAGGCCGGCGCCGGGAGCCTGGGGCACGGGTCGTCCACTACCCACTACCCGCCGCGCCGCCCTGGGAGCGTAGCGTGCTCCGGCCGGCGCCGCAGTTTTCTCCAGGTCGGCAGGGGCGTGTGTTGTGTGTTGGGATGCGAACCGATCGAATCCACACCCCCGCGCCAGGCGCTGACTCTCACCACCGACCCGGGCGCCGTGCCGGCCGGGGCTAAAACCATTGCACGAGCGCGCCGCGCGCGACAGACGCCACACAAAGAAATTTACGTGCAGTGACCAGTCGCCCATGGTCTAAAAATCCTGGGGCAGGCAGGGGCCGACCACGGATTAATCTAGTTTCTCTCCCCTGGTCTGTTCTGCCTTCTGTTTATGTTCTGCCAGGGCTGTCACCAACCGTGCGCGTGGGGCGGTTTGGTTTGACGCTGGTTAGCAGCAGGATCCACAAGGAAAAACAACCGGAGTTTGCGGGAGCCGGTTCTTTTCGGTTCTACTAGTGTCGTGCACGTGTACCCTGCATGTCATGGCGTTCTGTTGCGAAGTGTAAACGACGTATCTTATCATGCGAGTACTAGTACTACTCCTACCAACTCGAATCGACGAAAGGTAGCGCTGATGAGTGACAGACCGTGCGTGCTACGTGCGCGCGTGGCCCATCGTGTATTCCTGGTTTGGAGAAGCAAGCCAACTTGCTGAGATGCAAGGCAACCACGCTACCGATCGAAATGGGCACTTCATTCAGTTTGCAGCTGCCTAACCCTACCAAATTAGCAACGGCACGTGAACACAAAAGTGAGACCTGGCCCTGGATAACGCAATCTGATATCGATTGTCCCAGCAGTTATTGCAGTTGCAAGCAAGATGATTGCAATCTTGCATGGCGCCCTGCCCTTGTTTCTTTGTCCCCTCACCCACCTTTCGATGCGATGGATCACACGAGCCTCTGTACCTCATCTTCGTTCACTGTATCTTCATTATTGATTAGTCTATCTATCGTGTTTCTGAACTGTTCTTGAATTTTCTCCCCCTCGAGGAGGATAAGATTATTAGTATTCGCCACTTGCACAGCACAGATGCACTTCTGTTGAAAAGTTGGGTTCGTGATCTCGTCTTGTGACTACTGACCAGGGAAGAGTCCGTGAAGACCTACTAGTATGCAGTAAAGAAATTTGTAGCGCATGTACAAAAAGAAACTATTAGAAAGTCTATTCATGAAGAGTCGAAGTTTGTAGTGCATGGTAAGTAAGGACACACTTGGTTGATCGTAGAATTTTTGGTCCAAGATTCTAGAGATACAGGCGCATGCTGACACTAGCTGATGCCCTGGTACCAACTAATTAATGGAACTGAAAACACATTTCAAGCTAGTGTCCTTAATTGATTTCAACCTTGGCAGCAAAGACAGCTTCTAGTCGATCTACGTCCACAGTCGTCCACTATTCGCGCTGGTGAGAAGAATCTAGACCCTTCCGTCTGCACCGCTCTGCGTCATTTTCGTGAGTCCAGCAATCATATAGATGCATGGCCTTCCGCTTTCGCGCTCAGACAATCTCAGATGGATGACTTGGGTCTGTGGAGTTCATGCTGCCTTCTTCGTATCGCCCTAGGTCGGTTGAGAGCTAGTCGTGGAGCGCGGGTCACCAGCCGCGCCCAATTCCATCACAAAAAACGTGCCGGCGCCGCAGGTTTCTGCAGCTCTTCCGTGCCTTTGGGTAAGTAGGAGGATTCGATGGAATCAGCGGGCGCGCGCGTGCGGCCACACGCTGACCTCCTCCGTCCACCGCCGACCCGGCCGGCGCCGGCGCCGTGCCGTGCGCCACACAAACTACGCTGCGCCGGCCGTGCGTGTGTAGTAAAGTCTTTGCCTGACGCAGCTGATACATGGACGACATTTTTTTGCAGCATGGGGTTGATGGATCGGATGATGGGACGGTCGCCGCCGATACCCGTGGCGGTGCCGCCGTCCACGGATTGGGTGGCATCTCTGTTCACGTGAGATGTTGTCACCAGACCGTGCAAGGTTTGACATCCGCACGTTCCAGAAGGTTTGACATCCGCGCATGATAAGAGACGATGCTCTGAGGGGTATTGCATACAGGTATATTATACTACCTCCGTCCGACATTTTCTGATGAAGCTAGAGAACCACCAAAAAAAAAAGCACAACCTCTTAAGGCTTAAGGGAGTGGTAGATTTTGGAAAAAAAAATTTGAAAGGGCACGTCCCAGAGAAACACGCTATATCTACCGAATTGCAAGCATCCCGTCAGTTAAGCCAATACAAGCGTTAACTATTGTCTGAGTATTTGGGCTATTTTCCCACTGCGATTGTGAGAATTGGTTATCTCCTTTTGTTATGGAATAAGAAAATCTGCAAATGATTACTCATGGACAATGATCACCATCCTCCACTCCCCGAATCTAACTCGCTGACATGAGCGACAGCACAAGAATCAACCTCATTTTGGATAGACCGATGTGACAAAATCGGAAATTCTTGTCCGGCTCTGAGCCTCAAAACAACCTCGCTACCTATTAAGATGTCCGTTAGTACTAATTGATTTGGCAGTTGCGAACTTGCGACACCCCCAACAAACTAGCAGCTGCACATGAACCAAAAATTTGGTAGGACAAGCATCCAGCTAATGGCTGTTTCTCCCAATCACAG
>RWGY01000318.1:0-45109 GCA_007726485.1 Eragrostis curvula | reverse complement strand
CATGAAACAATTCCATATAGGCACTGATAGTCATGGAACTATGTTAATAAGGCATGCTGATTAAAGCCCTGTTTGGGGAAGCTTTTAGTGGATAGATATACTCAGAGCTGGTTTGAACCCAAAGTGGATGTGCCTGCATTACTCTGAAGTTGAAACTTCTATGGACAGCAAATGCAGAAAGTTATGTGCCACCACTTATTGCCTCAAATTCATAGTATTTTAAAAATTATTTACACATTGGAACACGGAATTGAATCCTACACATCTCATTCAGAAATGGAAAAAATTTCCTCACCAAAACTACAGCTCAGATACATTCATCTCGTAGAGAGCATAGAGACAACATTAATCCACTACTAGTAAGTTTCTAAAAAAAAAAACACTGGTAGCAAAGTGACTACGGAATATTCACATACGCCAAATTGTAACAATGCTGCCTAGGATCATAAGCTATGGTTAAATCTTACTTCCAGCTCCAATTTAGGTGCAACATAAATACATAAGAGAATCTTTTGATAAAAATGGAAATGCACAATTCCAAGCTCTTAAATAGTTGAAACCGCAAGAAAATTGGGGACACCATGTCCCATCTCAAAATTAGTCATCCACAGGTTCACAAGATGAAATCTTTCTTTGCCACTAGGGAGCAAACAGAGCAAGAAATCCGTATCGAACTCACCAAAGGTTCAGGAGGAGGGAAATTGCGCCAAAATGAAAAGGGAGAGGCGGGCACTCACTAGCCAGGTTGAGATCGGCGCGGACCAGCCTGGAGGAGGAGGCGCGGGTGCGGCGCATGGCGGCCGGCGGGAGGGAGAGCCCAATGCGGGAGAGGATGGGCGCGAAGGGCATCCGCGTCCGCGCCGCTGCGCTAGGGTTTTAGCGGCGAGGGTGCGGCTTCCATGGGCGCGCGGGTTGGTTCATCACTTCTCTCTCGTTTGGGTTTCTTTTCACGTTTTTCTTCTCTCCGGTTTGATTTTGAAACCAAAAGCTGCCTTCTTGTGGCGTTCCGTTAAGCATCGTGGCTCTTTGTTCTGTGGTGCCAGTACTGGCGTCGTGGTGCTTTGCAGCGCCTGATGGGTTGGCTAATGTTGGACTTGTTTTTGCGAGGACCAATTGATTACCTTTTGCATCATTATTCTTATATGATTACAAGCTTTCTACTAGAAAAAAGAGAGGACATTTTAAACTTTCTAAACACGTGGAGAGCTCCAAGGTGCTTTTTTTTTTTTCTTCATTTTTTACATGTTTCGAATTTTTACGTCATCTACAATGTGTTCAGAAAATCATAAATAATATGCAATAAGATAACTTTTACAACCCGTTGTAACCATTGTACAAGTAGTTAATACGGAACAGACAACTAAATCAATCCATAAGCGTATGGCGAGTCCATTAAAAATAGAATACTTTTACAGTGATAAGACACATAAAACTATAAGACAAACAAATTTATTTAGTCGTTGTTTATGGAGTCATTGGTTGTTTAAAAAGGAACATTGGGTCCTCTATTCATGAATTCGCTAGAACACAACTAGTGTTGATGAATCCCATCTACAAAGAGCAGCCAAAACTCGTCCCTACACCCCTAATCTCAGTTTCCTTTCACATTGTTCAATTTTCTTTGGAACTTTAAAACTCCCAAACTTTCAAGATTCATAGGAGCAAGAGATCGAGTTGAATGCAACATTCTTCACTCAACTTTGGAGCAGTTTGAAGCCCATTCACAATAAAGTTTCAATCCCTCACCAAATATTCGAAAACTAGGGCATCATTTAAAATGCATTTGGAAAAATCATTTATGATGCCCTTTGGAGCTACACCCAATTCACAATCTTTTGCGGGACATGGAAAGGTGCCTCAGCTGCACAACAAGGGAAGCGAGAGTCAAATGAAAGCAGAAGAACCAAGACGAGGCACACATATCGAATGGATTGAGAACAGAAAGAACGCCTCTTAGCTCATGTCACTCAACTCCATTGATTCCAGAAGTGGCAACGTAGAATTCAATATTACAGAAAAGTTGCAGTTGTAAATTTCAAAAATAATGTGCATGCAAATGCGCATAAGAGGTCATCCAAACAATTAAACACACATTGGGTGGTGTTTAGAAAGAGGTATTTCAAACAAACACATGGATCGTCCATCAAGACCTTGATCCTTGTGGCCATGCATCCATTGTCGAGGCAACCAATCACCTGGATGTAGATAGAAGATTGTTATTGCTCAACCAATTCTTTCCATTATGTGATCATATGAAAACATTTTTCTCATCCAAATATGTTAGTCACAATGATCTAGTTGTCACAAAGGACAACCTGATCGAAACATAATGTGCATAAGATATGTAAAAAGAACTTGCACAATTACATCATCATGATGTAGGATATTAAAGAAAGCTACATGAGAACTAGGCAAAGCATGCATGTCATGATGAAAGATAGTAAGTAAGATCATATGACATGACATGGCAACATGATGACATGATAGAGTATACATAAATAAGCACATGAATGTCATCACCACATTTGAAACAAGATAATTATGGTATAGGATATAAGGCAAGACTAACATGATGATCAAGAGCATGTCAAGGTATAAGATACACAGAGAAACACATGAACACATGACATACTTATTATTACCTTGTCTCTTACCTCATGTTTGTGGTAGTCACTCCATAGAGTAGTCTTCATGTGCACTTATCCTCTTTATCAACTTCCTTGCAAGCTTTGAGGTGTTGGCACTCCAGTAGTGTATCACTACATCCATGAGACTAAACATCTTGCAAACTAGCAAACATTGTTAGTCCCATTGACATTGTTGACATCAATCATCAAAACCTATGAACCATGCTCGAAGTTCATTGATCTTACATTCTCCCCCTTTTTGGTGATTGATGGCAACACACAACCAAAGCAAGAGATAATAGATAGAATGAAGCACCACTACTTGCCTAGGATGTATTGACAACATGGAATACCTTTGTTCATACCTCATCTTCTTGATTGTATCTTCACTCCATGGTTGCAAGCACTTCTCCCTTTTGACATGTTCTCCCTATTTATGCCTTATGTCTCTTCTCTTTCCGCAACTACTTGCTTTGGAGGATATCTTTCTCCCCCTTTGACATCAAGCACCGAAAAAAGACAAACAAGGCAAACGGTTAAAAGCACAAGTGAGAGCTTCATAGATAGTGATCCTTTGGATGTGGATGGGATATAGATCAAAATCACGAAGCCTCATACATAGTAAACTCCCCTAAATTTGTGCATACATGTGATGGAAGGCAAAGTAGCAATTAAGTCAAGCGAAGGACCTTAAGCTATGCTATGGAATGTTGCTAGATAGATAGTGCAAGAATAAAGGAAAACGATTACCTACTTGCAAGAGTGAAAAACTTAGCGTACCATCAGGGATGTGATTGGTTTTCAATGCCATGATGAATGTGTCATTTGAAAATTATGGCGACCCAAATTAGTGGATGATCATTCCTATCAAGAGACTAGACAAAGATAAACTTAAATACACATTAGCCTTAAGAATCACAAGACATAAGATACACTCCTACTAAAATTGTGCATACAATTATTTGAATAACTTGTGACACATGCACTTTGTCAATAAGACACGTCTAGGAGACTACCCCTATATCTCGGATCAATAAATGGATGCCACTTGCAAAGGATATGAAAGCCTAAAGTTAGAGGCACAAGCTTCAAGTAAGTAATAACAAGGAGTGACGAAAAATGTCAGATCTTACACTGTGGAGACAAAACATAATAGCCCCAAATTTACCGAGAAAAAAAAGGGATTTCATCTTACCTGCAAGGAAAACATGAAATTCTTAGAAATTGCAGACAGAGTAATTATATTTAGGAAGCCAGATTTATGAAACTAATTTTTCCTTCAGCCGTCTATTTTGTGTAGTTATTACTATTGAGTGAATGAAAAGTAACAAAACTTTTCATTTCCCTCTTGCACAAAAAATGGAATACTAATCTAAAGTAAGCTTTTGCACCTTCCCAAAACTTTTCATCAAATCTCTAATTTCTAGTCCAAAAGTTTTAAAAGCATAAGCTCCAAGCTAGTAATTTCAAGGAGCGGAGATGTACTATTGCGAACTTCAAATCTAGCTTTTAGTGTTGATAGGTTTTTACCTATAACCATCAGTTGGACTGCAGCTCGTCGCCATCCTCTTCTGGTTCGTCATCTACCTCCTTCTGTGGGTGTTTCGTGCGACCGCTACTTCGGAGAGAAGCGATGCACTAGCAGTAGAGCACATGCTTATGCCCTCAAGGGCACAGGGAGGAGCATGCCATACTCGCTGGACATGATGGAGTGGTGGTGCTGCGAGGAGATGGGATCGCCCTTGCGATGTGTGGGAAGGCGACGACCGTCCGACAGGAAGAACCACATGTGGAGGTTGCTGGCGTAGAAGCCAGCGCAGATGCGGTTCAAGTCGATGCACAACTGGAAACAAGAGCATGTGGAGGTTGACGACCACCTTACTAACGGCCTCCCATGGAAACAAGAGCGAGGCAAGCAAGAAACAAGCAACAACAAACAAATGGAAGCAAAACCCCAGGAACAAGCAAGAAGAGCACACGAGGTAAATATAGCACAGAGGAAGCAATCGCGCCTGAACATCAATTTCTCCGTACATGGTCTTAGAAAACGGCCATAGTTTGAAAACGGATGAGGATCAAACTGCAAAACAACAAATGTGTCCATCCTGGCAAAGTAAAAAATGAACCGATTCACATTCAAATACACGAAAACACAAGGAGTAGGACGCGTTAAAAATGAACTGATTCAATGGAGGATTTAAATTACAAAACCATATTCAACAGAAACCAAATGGTTTGATCGTCAAGAAAATGTGACACGTGTCGAAACCACGACGGGCGGATGCGTTGGATCGAATGGCACAACATAACAGGCAATGTGGGCGTGAGGTCAAGCGAAAACATTACAACATTTCTGGTTCTTGATGTACACTGACATACAGATGGAAGCAAAGTAATGTCAACTGATGCAATGTCGTTCTTGCTTGGTAATTTTTAAGTTTGGGCAATTGCAAATCTCCCCCGGTTTTGAGTGCTAATTCTGAAAAAAGTGCTCTTTTTAGGCTCTGCAAGAATGGTCCAATTTTTTTTCCAATCTCTGAATCAGTGAGTTATTCCAATTGCGTTATGTGGTCTCAACAGTGTTAACTTCGCTACATTTGCAAAGTTGCCCATATTTTTCCTTTTAATTCGAAATTTATTGTCCCTGTTTTGACATAAAGCTAATGTATGCATACAGAAATGAATTTCATATAATATTTGAATGAATTTGTCATTGGATAAGATGAAATTAAATATATTTTATATTAACTCAAGTTCAAATATAATTTTCATGAAATTTCTACTGCATTTGAATAGAATTTGCAAATTGGTAGCAAGATTTTGTTACAATTGTGCCTTTTAAAAAGCTAAAAAACCAAACCAAAAAGAAAAGCAACACACACTTCATGTTCCGGCAGTCAAGAAGGAGATCCCTCTTGCTCCTACCATACGGCAAAGCCAACGTGACAACGTTAGGCTTGAGTGACACTAGCTAGGGAACATGCCATAAAAAACACAACGGTTTATATGATTCAACAGGACCCAATTAAGGGCCATGTATGATCAAGACGTTGAGACAAACACTGCACCATACCACTGGTTGGTTCATTGGCTTTCTCCCACCAAGTATCAAAGGAGTCATCAGGTTGTGGAGAAAGGGAATGAAGCCCGACCTGCGTGTATTGAAATCATTGCCATGAAGCTCATCTAGTAGAGAACTTACAAATTTAGTGAACATAACTCTTTTCATTTAAAGTACGTAATTTATTTTCTTGTAAATCACAAGGAAACCATGCTGTATAATGGAGTGCCTCCAATAGGAGTCGGCACACACTGAATAGCGTCAACGAGCATGCTCATCACAACCATGTCACTGATGCATCAAGGATTCAAGGACGCGCCGGTGCCGCCGCACCTATAGATTGCCCGCGTCCGACAAGAACCGGCTGAACGTGACGCGCGACGAGCCGCCGTCCTTCCACGCCATGGCCGCGGCCTCCCTGTGCTTGGTCACCCGCGCCCTGAGCCGTCCCCCTTCCTCAGACTCCATCACCAACCTCACCTTGGCCTCCACCTCGTCGGCATTCACCAGCCCCTGCTGCCACCCTTGCAGCTCGACGCCGACTCCAAACTCTTCCACCACGAACACCTTGTTCATCTTTTGTTCCGCGTACAGAGGCCAGCAGAGCATCGGCACGCCAGCCGTGATCCCCTCGAGCAACGAGTTCCACCCGCAGTGCGTCATGAAGGCCCCCGTCGCCCTGTGATGCAGCACCTCCACCTGCGGCGCCCACAGCTTGACGACGAGGCCCCGGCCACTAGTCCTCTCGAGGAACCCTTCCGGCAGGAGCGCGTCGAGATCTGGGTCGGCGCGAGGATCGAACGACGTCGTTGTCTTCTTGGGGTCGTCGTCCTTGGGAGGCGGTGCTCGCACCACCCACAGGAACCGATGGCCGGACCTCTCCAGGCCGACGGCGATCTCCTTGAGCTGCTCCTCCGGGTGGTTGCCCGCAAATGCACTTCCGAAGCAGAGGAACACGACGCTGCGCTCGGGCTGCTGGTCGAGCCATGCGAGGCACTCGTGCTTTTCTCTTGCCTCATCACCGGCTTTTTTGGCGACCAACGGCCCGACGCAGTACACCGGAGGCATCGCCGGAAAGCACCGCGGATCCCCGAGAGCTCCCGCCGCACGATCCTCCAGCGGCAGGAACGTGTTCACCAGGATCCCGTCGGGTTCCAGCACTCTGCGGGACATGTACATCATCGACCTGTACGCCTCACTCTCTGGATTCACGAGCAGCTCGCCGTAGAGGTGAGAAGCCGGCACGGGCGGGACGCCGTGGAGATGGAGAGGGGCGTTTCCCAGCTCCTTGAAGCTTGGCTGGCCTTCTGCTCTGTACGACGTGACCTGGACTGATGTGGCAAGGGCGGACGCGTTCGAGGCGAAGAAGGTGTAAGCTGGAATCCCCAGCTTCCTGGCGACGTCGAGAGCCTCGAAGAACATCACGTCCACGATCAGGGCGTGGACGCTGCCGGGAGGCAGGGAGCAGAGCAAGTTGTAGAGGTGCTGGTTGTGGCGGCGCACGAGGTCGAAGTAGCTGCCCAGGAAACTTGCGTCGTCGGCGATCGCCGGAAGGCTCGGGATTCGTGGCAGTGTGTGGAAGGTGACGGGCGGCTTGGAGGAAGCGACGCGGCCGACGGCGGCGGCCAAGGCGATGTCTCCTTTCAAGGAATGGTCGATCAGCGCAACCTTGATGGCGTAGCCCTCCTCCAGGAGGGCGTCCGCGAGCTCAAGCATGGGGGCGAAGTGGCTCACGGCGAGGCCAGGGTACAGAACGATGGTCTTCTGCATGGCTAGCCTAGCTAGCTTTTCTGGCAAGCTGTGTAGGCTGCAAGGACAGGAAACTTTACTAGCAAATACAGTATGATGTTGTTTCCTTTGCTGGCTAGCCTTGACAATATATATATGCCAACGTACGTCGATTTTTTTTTAAGAAAATAATACTCATGCATGTTCTTGTGTTGGAACAGTATTCCATCAAATCAATGTACGTACTACATTGATATACAGCTGGAAGTGTGCACCGCGTGCCATGCCATTAACTATTATATTTGATGCGGTGGATCAGCTACTTAGTGCTCGATAAGCAGC
Organism: Eragrostis curvula; assembly: GCA_007726485.1. Lineage (NCBI taxonomy): Eukaryota > Viridiplantae > Streptophyta > Magnoliopsida > Poales > Poaceae > Eragrostis > Eragrostis curvula. The sequence continues at coordinate 37,351 of RWGY01000318.1, read as the reverse complement.
CATGCATGTGTCTCTGATTCACCGAAAATCTTGTGTGGGGACTAAAACTGTCTTCACCACCAATAATCTTTTGTTTATGTATCAAGAGGTCATCATGTACCTTATCCTAATATATTTATGAAACTAAAACGTATTATAATATCCATTCCCATTTTTACAACAAGCATCTTTGATTTGCTATGATACGATCTTGTAGGCTCAGTATACTTATTTTGTCAGGTGTCACTTCTATAATGATGTAACTCAAGCTGATAATGCAAAAAAATTATTGTTAAGCATAGTTGGGAAGTGGTCACCCTGCGGCTTGCCATTAACTATTTTGTTTGATGTGATTGATCAGTTACATAGTCACCATGCGTGTTTGTTTTGAATAAGCTTTCTATTCTTTAAAAGAAAAGGACCATTGATTTGCCGGGATACAATCTCGCAGGCTCAACATTTTGGGGGATTTATCACCTCTACAATGCTGTAGCTCAACTTAATAATATATAAATTTTGTTCAGCAAATTAATACTCACGTTCTTCTGTTGAAAGAAGATTCCTCCGTATAAATGTACACTGAGATACAGATCGAAGCGTAGTAATGACAACTCATGCAATGTCGTTCTTGCTTGGTAAATTTTAAGTTTGGGCTATTGCATAACTGCCCCGGTTTGGAGTGCTAATTCTGAAAAAAAAGTGCTCTTTTTTAGACTCTGCAAGAATGGTCCAATTTTTCCAATCTGAAGCAACGAGTTAATCCAACTGCCTTATGTGCTCTAAACAGTGTTAACTTCGCTACCAAAAGACGTGAATACCATTTGCAACATTGCCAAATTTTTCCTTTAAATGTGTCCCTGTTTTGACATAAATGAATTTCAGATATATTTGAATGAACTTGTCATTATATTATATGAAATTTAAATATATTTTATTAATTCAAGTTCAAATATAATTTTGGATATAGAATTTGGTAGCAAGATTTTGTTACGTTTGTGCCATTTGAAAAGCTAAAAAACCGGACTAAAAAAAACGGGACCAAAATTAAAAGCAACACACACTTCATGTTCCGTCATGGATGGCAGTCAAGAAGGAGATCCCTCATGCTCCTGCCATATACCAAAGCCAACGTTCTTCACGTGACACCGGCTTGAGTGACACTGGGAGACATGCCATCAAAATCACAACAGTTTCTATGATTTGACATGATCCAGGTGCCAAAGATGATCAAGAAGTTGAGATAACACTGCACCATACCACTGGTAGCTTCATTGGCTTTCTCCCACCAAGCATCAAAGGAGTCATCAGGTTGTGGAGAAAGAGAATGAAGCCCGACCTGCCTAAGGAAGATGGACCAAAACTTCCCAATAAAAAGTATAATAATGAACAAATTATTTACTAGATTAACAAGGAACAAAGATTATTCATAGTACTTATAACACTGCTTATTACAAGTGGCGGATTTGATAAAATATTGGTCAATTTGATGAAAATTACATTCTTTTTTTCAATATTACCCTCAATTTGATAAAGCATTGGTAATTCGTAGTGGATTTCCGAGACCCGATCTACACCGCCGGATTAAGCTAATGGCCATCAATTTTGAGCAACTAATGGTTACTATTTTGGACAGTAAAAATGCTTTAAATTAACATTTAAAGGGAAACAATGAACCTAATTCTGGTCCCAAGGAAACAGTGAGTCTACTAGATAATATGAAGAACAAGCGATGGAGATTGATTATTTGTAGGGTCGGCCACAGATTGCACAAATGACTTGCCATCACGACCCCTCATTCCGCTGCCAGGGACAAGAAAAGTGGCGCAACTCTCCTCCCTATCGGCGACCTCTGGCATCGGTGTTGGGTGACGAGAGGCTGCCTCTCGTGCTAGGTGTGGGCGGCGAGGTGGTGTTTTCCAATAGTTATGGTTAGGTTTAGGTACTTCTGTGGTGAGTCCGGAGAAGAAGATGACGTCTACGACGACGGTGGTGAAGGCAGCGGTGGCAACTTGTGATATCCTGGCCCATGGCTTGATAGGATTGATAGAATGCTCATACCAACAAGTTGTAACTTCTTTTCCGAAAGCTTATCTCCAAAGAACTTTGAGGTTAAGCGTGCTTAGCTTGGAGTAATTTCGGGATGGGTGACCGAGAAAAGACTTGTGCTATAGAGCTGCCAGGCGTAAGCGGGACTTGTGTTGGTCTGTGAAGGAAGTTTTGAGGTCTTATGGAGATGCCAGGTGTAAGCGAGTCTGGCCCACGGGGTCGGGACATTACACAACTTCTGTAGCATATATGGACTTGGAAGCTTTGGTATTCAGGCAACGATGGAAAGGTGAAGGTGTCATCACTCATAATGAATAAGGTACTCTGGCCTCTCCTTTGTCTTGTCGTGGTTCTTCTTGGTCATGGCTATGCGCTAGTGAGAGTTTTGTTTTTGGTGACATCCATCTGGATGTTGTTTGGATTTGTGTTTTCCTATGACAAATCTGGTGACAAAGGCGTTGATGAATTCAGCGACGGGCTTGACGGCGGCAAGTTCATCCTATTTTGCATTTGAAAAGTTATCAGTCTACCGTACTCTTTTTTTGCGAAAGGGTTGAGTTTCAATTTTTCCTCATCGGAAGTGAGGATGACGGTGGTGAATGGTGAGATGGCCATGTTCGTTCAGATCGAAGTTTTCGTTCGTGGCATATCCTTTTTGGGATAGTGATCCTAGATGGTAGAATTTGCGGCACTTTCAAAGTTTCTTGTCTCCCATCAATAGAGTTGGCGTTGTTTTGGTGGCTTATGTAATCAAAGGATGTAATATGCTTTAATATCAATGAAATTCCCTTTTTAGAAAAAAAAAAAAGATGGAGATTGATTTTTCGGCTGAGCAACAAAACCACAAACCATGCTGTCATGAGCCATTTGTCGAAGTTAAAAAATATCTGTGACAGAACAATGTAACGTTACTAATTAGTTACTAGCTAGTGCACTGTTACTTTATCTAAACTCTTAAAGAACCAGTTTAAAAAAATACAGTTTTCACCTGCCAAATTGTACCCAAGTGAAAATTAACCCTTGATCTAAAAGGTCACCCTTAATATCTACCATCGGATCCTGCCATGCTGGGCCCGGGTCCGCGGAAGGGTGGACAGTGGAGATGGACAAATGTCCAAATTAGTTCATTTTTGTATGACGATTGTAATTTTTTTTACACCCACCGTACCTCCACCCGCACCCCCACCTCCCACCTCCTTTCATTACGTTCAAAAAAATCAAAGGCACAATACAATTTTTAGAAAGTTTTCATTCCTGATTATGGCAGGTGACGGGATTAAAGGAACGGGATTAATTATGTTTCCTTTCCTTATTACCTTCCTTTCCTTTCCTTTCCTTGTTACCCACGTCCGGGCAATTCATCCCAGATTTCTCTCCCCTTATTACCTTCCTTTGCTTGATCTTGTTCCTTCTTCCTGGCTTTGGATTCCCGCAGGCGAGTAAGTTTCCTTACGAAAGCTTCTTCGCAGACCAGAAGGCGATCCCTTCTTCCAATCCTCCGCGCGGCCGAATGCCTCGATTTTCTTCCATGATCTCCACGCAAAACGCCATGTGCGAGGTTGGAGACTGCGAGGTCCACGGCGGCAGCAGCGAGATCCACGGCGTCCTACGGCCGCCACGCACTGCTCCTCTCCCCAACGGTGGAAATTTCTTCTGCACCTCGAGATCCACGGCCACGGAGGCGACGAGATCCACTAGCTCCTCCATCCCCTGCTCCGTGTCGCTCGTGCATCTGCAACCTTGAGCTGCTCGTCGCCTCCCTGCATCCCAGCATCTCCGTACTTTTCGTCTGGCAAGCAACGTGCGGTCCTCCTTCCTCGTTTATTCTCTACGCATCCCTCAATTTTCTGCTTCTTAGTGCTTTGTGCTGTGCATATGTAGAATCGGTTGATGGATTAGTTCCCTACTTTGTCCCCTGCTTGTAGATCTGCACCCATGGAAAGCTGATTGACATATTTTCTTCTCTGTTTAACAGGAAATGCTGCAGAATGCGAGTTGATTTTATTTTCTCTCTTTGGAACTGGTGAGTCTTGAGATAATTTTCTCCCTAAGATAACTGTGATATCTTGGTTTGTGCAGTGAGTAAACTCTAGATAGTGAACAGCAGCCCTTGTACGAACACTGAAGTAAATGTGGCTTTCTCCCAATATATTCAAATGTGATTAGTGGCTGCCTACATGTACATCTGCTACTGACTCTCGCTCTGCCCCAATCCTTTTATCTGATCCTACTGTTAATACCTATGTCAGCTTTGGGGCAGAAGTTGAATTACACAATATTGAAGTGATCACTGCAGCATGGATGACTGAAGGCGTTTAGGTTCCATTCTCAACAACAGCACGTCCTGCTCAAGGGTCTCTGTTTTGCAAGGTGTCCCTTAAAAGATCAAAGTTTATGAAAAACCAAACGCACTATTTTCTTTGTGCTATAGCACTACAGCCAAATAGCTCAATTTTTGTTTTGCCTTGGAAACTCAATTTTTATATTTATTTATTATTATTTTTCATCTGTATGATTCTCTAGGATGTTTGATCCTGCGATCCACACAACAGATCAGATGGGCCTAAAGTAGGGTTTATCAGTTGAGCAGTGGACATTTGTTTGGTGTATGTTGCGGCACACTACTCTTCTGAATTCTTGTATCAGTTGATTTTATTTGTTTCTTTTTTCAAGTAGTCTTTGCAGGCTGTATGGAATATTTATTTATCCTTTCCTCTTCGTTATTTTTACCAGTCACAGAAAATTGTTGTTTAATTTGGAGTGTTAAGGGCATGCTTGCTGTATGAGGTACTCATTTTTTGTTGTGGCGTTCTAGGCCTCAATGTATTATCCCTTTTCCCTATTTATTCATCTTCTTGAGTGCATATCCACAGTGCTACTGTTTGTAGGCATAATTTTGATGAAAACAAATTTGTTTTTTCATAAATTTTGTATATAGCTAACATCTTTTAGTAAGCACTTGTACAAATTACAGTTTTCAGTTACTGGAAGATGTGTGTTAGTGGAATATTATGGAGCATTCGATATCCTAGGTGGCACAAGTTTCATTGAATCTTCCACAAGCGACACTGATTGCAGAGCTGATAACAGTTTTCAGGCTATCGATTTCCAAAGAAGTAACAGCTGATTGCCGGCTACCCTGTACCTTGCTATAGCATCCCTACACACGTGTTGTAATCGCTTTCTTTAATCTGATGGCTACCCCTGTTTGAAGTGTGAAAAGTCTGAATGGGTGTGTTGCTATGGCTCGTAGACATCTCTGGAAGATGACCATTCATGTGTTTTCTTTTCTTTGATCAATAATATTGGATATGGATTAAAGTATTATAGAAGGGCAGTTGTTTTAGATCTGAAAAACAAAGATACAGAAATCTCTAATTAACGTGCTGATAACTTTTTCAGAATCAAATATCTCTAATTAATGTTGAAAGGAAACTTGAGGTTTTCTAGAGAAACTGTAAAAAGCTTTCCAGCTAAGACGTGAGTTTCTATGATATGAAGAATTGTTTCCATAAGCATGTACAAAACCTCCTTATGGCAATTTTGCTTCTTCTTTTTTTGACAATTGGCAATATAAACATCTGATTGTAGTGTGTGACTGTGCTCTTGTCGATAAGGCCTAATCTTGTGACAAATCCGATCAGAACAAGTAATGGTTGTGCAAGAACTGTTCCCAGTCATACCGTAGCGTAAAATCATAGAATTCTTAATATACTTGCTAGAAGGAACTTTGGTTATTATTGTGATAGATGGGAAATTTATATGGGATCCAAAGTGTTTAAGGTTTTGAAGCCTGGCATATTATTATTTCCTTAAGGAATTGTGCAATAAAGGTGCACTTGGTACTAAATAGTAACGCCATATACTGTTGATTCTTTGAATAAGTTTATTATTTTCCTTAAGTCATAATTTTTGAAGTACTAAGAGATTGCGAGGTGTTAAATGAAGTTTTATTTTGTCATTTTAGAGAAGTAAAAAATTACCTCTGCCAAAATTCCCTTGTGATTTCATAGTGTTTTTAGGGAAAAAAAAACTTCGCAACCAAATGACTGGGGACATAGCCATTATATGTGCGAATGACAATTTTCATCTCCTGTAGCAATGCACGAGCAAATTCTTGTGCTATATATGTATATCACGCAGTTTAGATATGGAAATTCATAGTTACCATGATGTATCATTTAACTATATGTAGAAAATGAAATTTTAATTTATGATGCTAAGAGCTTGCTTACTGGTTATTTGTTTTTGAACACAATATTTTCTCACTATTGCCTGCTTACCTCTCATATCCTCAAATTATTTAAATCCAGGTGTTCTTGTCACTACTTGATATAGCAAAATTATTTTTGAGCCCAACAGGCCAGAAGCTGGCGCAATGAGAGGTAAATATAGCAACATTGTGTTCTGGTCCATTTCATTTTTTGTAACCTATAACTGAATTGGCATTGATTTTTTTCTTCATTAAATTGTAGGATTTCAAACGCGTCTAACAAATGCATCTCATCAAGCACGTCAGTTTGGCTGTGACCGCCTGAAAGATACAAATGTGCTTTGAGGTTGTATTAAAATGAAGACTCTCAATTAAATATGGTCGCTATCGTTACTGACAATGAATAAGAACTATGCGCCACGTTATGTCTTTTATGTCTCAAAGTCCATTAGCGTCTTTAATTTGAAACAATGTCGTTATTTTATCAGATTCTTGAGCCTGTCAATTTAACGTCGTTATGGTATTTAAATGCAATAATTTGTCAGAAGTGTGTTTTTTATGATACGTACACGGTACATCATATTATTTTTATTTATGATACAGTCATACCAAGTGATGTCATTTGGTCGGACACGTGCGTGGCGCACGTGCATTTTTACTAGTACCATTATTATGTACCTGTATTTCTCAACCAGCAGATCTGAGCAGATATTTCATACCATCCATTTAGTGTCTACAACATGAAGGTAAAATGACCTCTTCATGAATACCTATTTATTCGCTCAGTACAAAGATCACAAATCACCCTTGATCATGGTATGTGAAGTAGCTTAAACGAAAATTATTTAGGGTAAGTATTTTTGTGAAACCCCTCGCAAAAAAAAAGTACTTTTGTGAAACATGGGTACCTGCCCCAAGTGACGTAAGATTTGTCCTAAAATCACGTATTACATCGAAATATAATTTGACATATTGATTAGCTAGACAGGTGGACTAATGAATTTGACCAGTGGTTTTAACCCTAGTTAAAGTCAAACTAGGATGTGTAAATACCCCCTGTGCTCATAATCCACTCTCATTCTTAATTCGTGAATAGATTTACCTCCTCTGCAATCCATTTAAAATGCCGATACACCTTATACTCTTTACGCCAACGGCAATAATATTTGGAAAGGAAATCCTGGAGTGGACGAACAATATGTAGCTTGGGTACCAAAGAACGACTGCATTCTATGGTTTTCATAAAGCCAAGACAAAACCTTTTGTTTACCTCATAATATATTGATGCTCTGTTTAACATATATTACTACATATATACTTATGTATATTACATGATACATAATCAATTTTAAATATTTGTACACATGACTAAATAAAGGGATCACATGCAGTGGCGGAGCTGAGATTGCTCGGTTGGGTATTCATTTTTGGAATGGGCATTCATTTTTCCGTATTTTTGAAGCTAAGTATTCATTTTTACCTCAAATATATGTATTTTTGAGGATTTTTTAGTTATATTTAGCTCATTTTCAAAAAATTTGGGTATTCATATGCATACCCAAGATCCCCATCAGCTCCGCCACTGATCACATGAGATTCGTCAACGGTTATTTGATTTGATCACATGAGACTAAATATATGTATCTCCTCCTGCAGGTTCCCTGGTCGAAACAGAGATGCAATCTTCTTACTTCAATATGATATTTGCATGGACAGCAAGGGTTGAGCAAACTGTGTGTGTGATATGCTCGGCCAGAACGAAGCAGTTCATCATTGCTGGTAATTATTAATGTATAGCATCAAGACTATCGGATGTATGGACTCAATAATTAGCACGGCAGAGCTCCTAGAATATTTTACAATGATACACCACTCGTGCGCGAGAACGCGCGCGCGCGCGTGTGACTATGGTTTTCAAAAGCTCTGTTCCTGTTCTAGCGGACGGCGGTTTTCGATAAAAGAATCTTTCAAAAAATAAAATAAAATTTCAAAAACCAATCAAACCAAACAGAGACCGTGAAAACTATGCGATTTATCTGTGGAACCACTCGGCTTACCGTTTTCAACTCGTTCAAATTTGAAAATTTGCATTTGTCTGGTTTTTTCATCAGTTTTTACGATTTTCATGAAAACCGACAAACCGCCAAGCTACGGTTTGAGCAGTTCTGCAGGTTTCGTAAACCCCATTGATTGTTTGATTTATGAACCGCGCCGCTGATGAAGCACGGCATCGCCCTCCATGCATTGGTTTGCAGAGGAGGTAAATCTATTGCGCAGCCCGGCAAGAGGCTCCCCGTCGTGGTGTTCTTCCACGGCATCGCCCTTTCATGGCGGACACCGCTGCCTTGCCGATCAACCACTCTTACGCCACGTCCCTCGCTGGCGAGGCCCCGCCGTCGTCTCCGTTGACTACAGTATCGCCCCACGGAGCACTTCGTCCCCGCAGCTTACCACGATGCCTTCACCGCACTCCAGGTAGTCCTTTTGACGCTTGCTAATTAAAGCATTGATCAATGTATTAATCGGTTCAAATTTGGTTAACTGTAAACCAATGAAACTCGTTTAGGAACCGAATTGACCAATAGATAAGCCAACACATAACTTACTCGGCTAGCTTTTTCTGAAGAGCAGATTAACAACAACTTAAACTCCCCGCCCCCCAACTTCACGCTAGGGCCGCCCCCAGGGCCCCCTCCTCTCACTCTGCGTACTCGCCGGTAGAAGAAGGAGAGGGAAGCACCCCCCCCCCCCCCCCCCCCCCCCCTCCTCGTAGGTTTAGGTGTTGTTTGTTTAGATTGGTCTTGTGCTGTTCCCTGGGCCATGTGCTGCCTGTCTCCCTTCCTTCTGGACACCATGGCTGCCGGCTTTGAGCTCCCTGCCGGAGGCTGCTATGACGTCGTACTTGGGATGGAGGTGAGCCCGAATAAGGTAGAAATAGGATTCCCTGCCGGACCGCCACCCCCCACCTCCGATCCGTCGCCGACTTTTCCAAGGTTCATCCCAGCCTTCCACCGCCATATTAGTGCCTCCTAGCGTGAGATCCGGCCTCCTCGCGCATCACCGTTGATTGCAATGTGAATGACGGGATCAGCCTGCCTGTCTACCCATCATCTTCAACAAATTACAGCTATACAACTACAATAATTTAAGTCTTCTATGACGAGTTAATTATGTCATAAAACCTGAAAATTTCGTCATAAATAACTTTCTATGACGAACTTATGACGAAAATCACTTCGTCATAGATTGTGCGTCACTAATTACCTTCTATGACGAAATTCAGATTTTTGTCATCAATTTGTGACGATTTACCAAAACATCACAAAGTTTTATGACAATTTCAAAATCGTCATAAAGTTTTATGACACTTGTTTTTTGTCATAAATCATTGACTATAAAATGACGTGGCGCTAACATGGCTGGCCAGCTTCACATTCGGCCCATTGACTTCTAGCCCATTTTCTTTTTATTTATTTTTGGCCCATCGTTTCTATTTTACTTTTGGCCATTAAAATTTGCAGGGCATCTTTTCCCGGCCTATTACTTTTCCAGAACATTACTCTTTCTATCCCACTATTTTTTCTGACAGCCCATTATTTTTATGGGCCAATTATTTTGCAAGCCCAAATTTTTCTTCCTAGCCCATTCTATGGCTGCTAATTGTATTCATATCTAATTGTATTCATATCAATACGGATTCTTTTTCCATAGCCCATATAACGCCCATACATTAAAAACAGTCTAAAAATCAAAATATTCTTACTCGTACTATCTAGAGAGCATCCCTATCTAAGAATGTAGCACAACTTTCACTAAGCGCGGACTCCATTCCGGCAAAGCACTCACTCGTACTACTTAGACACAATCACGAAACCCACAACAAGACTTCTACGAACACCGACTTAACTAAGTAAATAAACTTAAATAAAAAATAATTACTAAAAGAAATAAATAAAGAATAAACTAACTATATAAATAATAAAAGAATAATTCTACAACAGTTAAGATACAAGAACAATACCAGAACTCCGAGAAGACTTCCGGAATCCCGAGAGAGTTCCCACTCTACTCTACTCTACTCGAACTCTCCAATACTAACTCTACTTTTACACAAATGAGTCATGGATCTCTTAGATCAGTAAGGTCGAGTTGTTCTGCAGGACCCCAGGGGTATTGATAGCCTCCTTAGGACAGAGGGGTATTTATACCTGAAGGAGACTTGGAAGGGCTCCCAAGGCAGGTAGGCCGGCCGTCCACTGTGGCGGTTCGCCACCGCCTCTTGCGTGGACGCTCCAGATTGACTCCTAAAGTCGGTTCCGAGGATCGGTTACTTCGTGGGGCGGCAGAACTGGAATTCTGCCGAACGGGCTTTGGTTTCTGCAGTTTTGACCCGTGTACAGCCTGCTGGAGGTAGACAAGGACAATTGGGTGACAAGTGGGCCGGTCGGCCTATGGTAGGGCCGGCCGGCCTGGGTTTTCTTCGGTTCAAACCCAGTTTCTTTCAGAATATTCTCCTGCATCCAAAATTCACTAAAACTCGGTGAAAGCATGTTAATTCTAACTACTATGCACAGAATCTTGGTGAAAGGCTTTTATTTACCGATATGTTGGAGGTCAAATGGCGTTTTAACGACCACCAACACTGACTAGGATGCGGGCGGGCGAAATCCCCCCTCCGGTGATGAATATATGTGTCCACCCATGTTCTTACTAGGATGCGGGCAGGTGGAATCTTGGAATGAATGGTAGTGACGCTTAGTTTTCGTGATAAACGACCTGACCCGTGGGCCGGAAAGGCAACAGTGACGCCTTTTCGTCATTCTGCATTTTTAGTGACGAAACGCCGAAACGTCATAAAAGTTGGCCGAAAATAGGGAAAATCCTAAAATAATGACAGATCTACAGTAAAATTATCATTAATCAACAAATTTGTACTATTGTTACGAGTTGAAGATCAGACAAGCTATCATGGATATGCCCAAGGAAAATGCCCCGGGGTCGGATGGGTTCAGATGTGCTTTTTACTCTGAATGTTGGGACATCATTAGAGCGGACTTAATACAAGTCTTCAGGCAGCTGTCAACATTGCGTAGCAGCGTCTTCAACCTGGTGAACTCAGCCAACATAATGCTCATCCCAGAGAAAGAACCAGCATTACGAGTTGGAGACTACAGGTCAATAAGCCTAATACACAGTGACGCAAAAATTTTCTCCAAAGTACTGGCTAACAGGCTTGCTCCTCTACTTGATACAATGGTGTCTGCCAGTCAAAGTGCTTTTATAAAACATTACATTGTTGCATACATGATAAATTTTTGTATGTCCAAAATTTGGTGAAGGAGCTACAGTCTACACGAAGGGCAGCTTTGTTTCTAAAACTGGACATAGCCAAAGCTTTTGACTCTGTGTCATGGGCATATCTACTACAACTGTTACAACATCTAGGATTTGGACCGAAATGGCGAGAATGAATCACTATCATATATCGAGCTCCTCATCTAGAATCATGTTAAATGGTACCCCAGGAAAACCAATCAAACATATGTGAGGATTGCGGCAAGGCGACCCACTTTCGCCAATGCTATTCATACTTGCCATTGACCCACTGCAGAAAATCCTCCATGCTGCACACGAGCAAAACATTCTAAGACCTGTGTCACCTAGAGCAACCGGAATCAAAGTCTCCCTTTACGCAGATGACGCCGCGATCTTTGTGAAACCAACCAAGGAGGATCTCATAGCCCTAAAACAAATCCTGGAAAGCTTTGGAAGAGCGACGGGTCTGATTACAAACCTGCAGAAAACAGAGTTATTCCCAATTAGATGTGACTGTAGCGAGATTGAAGAGTTAATGGAATTTTTCCAGGCCCATAAAAAAGAATTCCCATGCATGTATCTAGGTCTGCCACTCCATATAAGAAGGCTTCGAATGGTCGATTTTGTGCCGCTTATCAATAAAATCGGAGGAAGATTGCCCGGATGGAAAGGAAGACACATGAACAAGGCCGGAAGACTACAACTTGTCAAGTCTGTGCGGACATCCCGATTGTGACTCACCATGCAATTGTCATAAATATCCCAAAATGGGCAATAAAATGAATAGAAAAGATAATGAGGAATTTCTGGTGGAAAGGTGAGGATGGGGAAAAAATCTCAGGAGGTCACTGCCTTGTCAATTGGCAGACAGTGCGAAGGCCGAAGGAATTAGGTGGTTTGGGTGTGATGGACCTCGAGAAGTTTGGAAGAGCTCTAAGACAACGTTGGCAATCCTGGATGCAGGAAAAACCATGGAAGGGTATGGAACTACCTTGTGATGAAATTGACAGGGCACTTTTTGCTGCCTCCACTGAAATTAAAATAGGAGATGGGAGGACTACCTTGTTTTGGCATGACCGATGGCTCAATGGAGGAGCTCTCAAAGACTTAGCCCCTAACCTGTACAAGCTGGCACATCATATCATAATAAGATTATAGTTTCTCCCGGCGGGCCCCAACTGCTACTGTTCAAAATATATTGTTCACAATTCGTTGCGGAGCTGCTGGCCGTCCGATTCCTTCGCTGGTCTTGATCAAACCATTCGTTCCCGCCGTTCTGCATCTGCCCCGACAAAGTCGAGAAGTCGGGATCTCCTTCCCGATCCTTCCTCTGACCCTCACTAGAGCCCATCTCCTCCCCATCTCTCCTGCTTCCCCGACGCTGCAAGCCTCCCAGAGCGCCGATCCCCCATGGTCCATGGATTTCCACCCTGCCTCAGGCGTCAGGCCCCATATTCCCCGTGTTGTAGCAGTGCTCGTCGATCCAGCCGCGATAGTGCATGCCTTCTAGAAGGTTCAAGTGGTGTCTTTTGCCTCTGTTCTTCCTGTTTCACATTCCTGAATCCCCCTCGCAGCATCACCACTTTGTCCTCCAGTGATGCCTCCATTGCTGCCTTAGCCATCGGCCCCTGCCTTCACGGTAATGACCGTCTTTTTGACGACTATGGCCATAGCACCAACGGCGGCCTCAACAACACTTCTTGCGACGGCCGACAGCGGCTCCGACTGATTCGTCGCGTACTTCGTCCCGCCGCTCCTTCTTCGGATGCCTCCTCCATCATGCTTGATTCAGGGTTGAGGAAGTCACAAGAAGGGCTGCCCCGAGAGCCCCTCCTTGGTTTGCTCCACCACTCCTCCTTCCCCTGTTGGGGTATTGAAGGTCCCTGTAGGACTCAGCAAAGCCCTCCAACGGGTTGTGTTTGACTGTCTTGTCTCTATGGAGCTCTTGGGGTGTTTTGACGTCCGAAGGTCCTCTTGCGAAGCCTTCCGAAGGTCTTGCCGTCTGCTGCTTCCTAAGCGAAGCCCTCTTGATGTGTCCGCGTTGCCGGATGAAGGTTCACCTGCCCAGGCTGTCCCTTGGGTCTTTTGTTATGTATTATCCCGAAGCCCTCAATCACCCGCGATGCTGGGCGAAGGGGTTAGAGATGACAGAAAAATGTGGACGGAGTAAATGAGGTGTCTCTGGCTCGTGGCCCGAAAAACAGATGCCATTACAGGATCCCCTCCCACCATATTTATAGGGGGAGGAAAGATCGTTATTACAGCTGTGCCATTAGCCAATTCTATTACGTCTCTCCGCTTCAGGCTTTGTTAACCCTTCGCTCGAACGTTACGTGAAACCCCTTCGCTCCGCCTAGGGAGCCTTCGCGGATCGTTCTTGATCCTTCGCTTCTCGGATACTTGTTGCTGAGCCCCCAACATCCCCCTTCACCGCCTTTCTTGAATTGCCAGGTTCACAATTATGCTACAGGTATCGACCCTACGTTGTTTATTTAACATAGCATACAGACAAGGATTGCTTGGTACCCCAATCCCGCAGGGGCAACGCATAGACTTTCCGATTGTCCAATACGCGGATGATACTTTATTGGTCATGCAAGCAAGTGCACGGCAGCTATTTTTTTTTTTTTGAAGAGTATCCTAAATAATGCTTTTGCCGAGGCAACAGGTTTGAGAGTAAATTATAATAGATCTTGCATGATTCCAATTAATATTCTAGGAGACAAGGTAAAGCACCTGGCTGCAACTTTTGGGTGTCAGGTAGGGACTTTTGCCTTTCACTTATTTAGGCTTACCCCTAGGCACAACTAAACCTCTTGTCTGTCATTATGAACCAATTGTTAGCAGAATTGAAAGAAGGCTCACAGCAAGCACAAGGTTTTTATATCATTCTGGCAGAGTGCAGTTAATTAAATCAGTCTTGACTGCAACTCCAATATATGCTATGTGTATTATGCTCTTTCCTGAACAAGTGGTGGATGAAGTTGATAGAATAAGAAATGATTGTCTCTGGAGGGGCAATAACAGAGAAAAAAAGAGTGCTAATCTGGTAGCATGGGATCGATGTCTATTGCCGAAAAATAAAGGTGGGTTGGGCATTCAGAATATTAGACTACAGAACAAGGCGCTCTTGTTGAAGCACTTGGATAAACTATATAATAGAAAGGACATACCTTGGGTGTCCTTAATCTGGGACAATGCAAGTACTACACAAATGAAGTGCCACATCTCGCTAAAGAAGTTGGTTCGTTCTAGTGGAAGGATGTGCTCAGGCTAAATAACATATACAAGAGTATTGCAGTATGTATCATTGGAAAAGGTAACACAATCTCACTCTGGCATGATTTGATCAATGGGGAAATATTCTCTGAAGAGTACCCCAGGCTATTCACTTATGCTAAAAGTAAGTCCATCTCTCTTGCTGAAGCAATGCAAACCCAAACTTTTGAGCAGCTGTTTCCCTTACCACTGTCTAATCAGGCTTTTGATGAATTGCTTTGACTGCAGCAAAGCTTGGACAGAATATGGCAAGATACTGCAGATAGTGATATATGGAGCTACATTTGGGGCACAATAGCATATGCCACGGGCAAATTCTATAAGCATCACTTTCAAGGTGCCACTTGTTCTATATCTTGTATTTGTGGAATTGGAATAGCAAGTGTATGCCCAAAATCAAATTCTTTATCTGGCTATTACTAAAAGACAGGGTGAACACAAGGAATATGCTTAGAAGAAGAAATCATGTTTTGCAGTCTGGATATAATTGCGTATTGTGCAGTAGACAGGTTGAAGAAACTCTGGAACACTTGTTCTTCGAGTGCCCTTTTAGTGTGAGTTGCTGGTTCAAGCTTGGGATAATCTAGGATGAGGATCTCCAAGTACATGATAATATTATCCAAGGAAGACATCTATTCTAGTATCAATTTTACATGGAGATATTCTCTGTTGCAGTCTGGAATATTTGGAAGCAAAGGAATGGCAAAATATTTGACAAGAAGTCACCTAGCGTGGCTCTGTGGAAAAGGTCTTTCAAAGAAGATATTATTCTTCATCTATACAGAATTAATGATTGTCACCATCAAGCAATCAGATCCTGGTTAAATCTTTTGTAAAGGCTCACCGACAATGAGACCTCCTCCTCTTTTTTGTAAATCCACCCCTGTTTGTATATCTCTTCTTTAGACTAGCAGTAGTCTTAGATGTGTGTAGCTCTCTCCTTCAGATTAGCAATAGTTTTAGAGGTAGATTAGATCCTCCCTTCTCTGTTTGCTTTCTTGACCCTTGTAAATATTTCTTTTAATGGAAAAGGCAGCGCTGTAGGGAACTCCTCTACAGTTTTTTGTCAAAAAAAAAAAAAAACTAATGACTAAGCAAGCCCCGTTGGAGCAAGAAACATAATGCCACAAACTGAGCTATAGCTCAGGCTGCGAACCTCACCCACCCAAGCTCGAACCCAGGTGTTGCAACTTTCTTCTTATTAATTTAACATAATGCCTCACCCTCCATAAAAAAAAAGAAAACATAATATTAAGTATTAACTTTGATGATTCTTTTTTGCAACTGTAATTATGCAAGTAACTAGTAAAAATGCACGTGCGCCACGCACGTGTCCGCCCAAATGACATCACTTGGCAGGACTTTATCATACAATAAAAATAATACGATATACCGTGTACGTATTATAAAAAAAACACACTTCTGACACATCATTGCATTACCATAACGACATTAACACGACAAGCTCAAGAATCTGATAAAATAACGATATTGTTTGAATTTAAAGACGCTAATTGACTTTGAGACATAAAAGACATAACGTGACACATAGTTCTTATTCATTGTCGGTAACGATAGCGACCATATTTATTTGAGAGTCTTGGAGAATCGGGTATCAGAGAGTGGACCACATATCCAGATCAGTGAGAACAGGGAAAAAGCCTGCAAAACAACAGAATGGATCATAAATACAAAGTAATCAGGCTAACTTTCTATTTTCTCACAAAACATTCATGGCACATAATCTTTTTATTCAGCACACGATTGACTGTCAGGTCAAAATTATATTAATCGTGTAATCACAATCAGCAATGACAAGACACAAAATACGGGCCAACTGGACTCCTGTAATTGGAGTTATTATGACATATCTTCCCTATTTTTTTAGCATGGACTGAATCTATTTATCTTGACCAATAAAAATGGTCACATAAATTCTTTTGCCTCTTCCGAAAACAGCATAGTTAACTTATGATCATAAAAAAAGGACAAGCACAAGCATAAATCAATGGGAGACAAAGCAATATATTGATAACTGACAGGTAACAAAATTTAGTTGAATCTATAGATTTACGGCTTCAAGTTGTATTAGAAAATGGACTGTAGGTTTAAACTTATCTATGCTAACCAACACAAAATCAACAATTGATAGGACAGGCAGGCTCTCAGTTACCTCGTCCCCTCCATGTTTTGCATACATACCTCGAACACTTCCCTTGTAGGAATTGTCGGACTCATAACAAAAGCAAAGGATTTTATTTGCAGCTATAATGATTTTAAACATATGCATGGAATGGAAAAAAATGTTTGACATCTTCATGGGAAGAAATAAAAGATGCAACAACGCATTTTAGTAACAGAATATTCTTTAAACTACAAGCGATAAACTACATGTAACATATATATCACCATAACAAAGAAATCCAAAAAATGTTATCTCGTGTATTGAACTTACAATTACAATTCAACAAGCATATTTCTGTATTTTTTTCTAGGAAACGAAAGCTAACAAAAGCCTAAATCTGGTAAAAAGAAAATGAGCCTAAGAACAAGGCCCTTAACCTGACAGTCAAATTCCTTAAACACCACTAATTTAAATGATGCATTGATATGTACCTCCAGATTTTTTTTGACCGAAGTCAGCAGGGGAAATCCCAACTTATTTTTTTATTTTTTTATTCTAGCCTTGTTATTCGCTCCCACAAAGAGTTGAACCTAGATCTGCTAGATGCTACTCAGGTGCTCTAACCACTAAGCTAGAGGGCCTTTAGCTTTACCTCCAGATTTTGATTCCAGTTTCCCATGCATTCCAGTTTATCCAAGAATGCATTATTCCATATGATGAAATTACCGGTCCTTCCCAAGAGTTATCTGGAGCATTGAATATCGTTAGCACTTAGTTGATCCTAGCAGCATATATTGCAAAAACATGACAACAATACTGCACAATCAGTCAATAATGCAACATTAGAACATTATGCCAGCTAGTGAAATCAATTTCTAACGGCAAATGTCATCCGTGGGCTGAATATACACTCTCAATGATTGCTTAAAAATTATTTTAATGCCACTGGCATGCTTCCAGGTCATTAATTCCTGCAACGAAACAAAAAGAGTGCCGTAATATAGAACAAACCTATAGCTTTATTTTTTAATCGTAATATCTAATTGCAGGGCTGGAAACTGATAAAAGATAATATTGGCCTGAACACAGAAATATTTTTCTAGCTATACCAAAAAAAATATGTATCGGCGAGGGAGTGGAAAAATATGCTAAAATAAAAGAGGAATATGGAAAAATGGTTATATCCCTGCAGCTAAGTAACCACAAGCAACAAAGCAAATCACTGTACCTGATTTGTAGTCTAATTAGATAGACGCATGATGCTTGCACAAGACTACACAACACAAGATCTTATGACCCTTGAGTTCAGTAATATACTCACCAACCAAGATGGAATAATTAATTATGGCCTATTTTTATACTCATCAATTAAGCACAATAATCAATTATTTGATTCTTCTATAAGAAAATATATGTTGCTAACATATTGAAGTGACAAATCATGAGGAAATAAAATACCAGCGTATAAATCACATGGTGAGATAGAGGAGAGGTGAAATAAGAATAGCTACCTGAACAAATTTTTTTTTTTTTGATTCATTTGCCTAACAAAAAACCCAAAACATCATTGCCCACCTAATTGGAACCATGATCGCACACGTTGCCACCTGCATCAGTTCCATCGAGTTGCGTCAGCCTCTTTGAATGAAAATCGAAAGCTGCACTACAGTCACATAAGGCTACACATTCAGTACCCAGTAAATTATATGATAATTTTTGTCATCAAATGCAAGAAGCAGGCATGTTAGTATATTCAACCATTTATAGTGGAAAAATAATAATTCAAAAATGTTTTATTTAAGTGAAAATGCCTGTGCATCTTTCATCAAGAAAAACTGAAACTGACAATTTTTTATATATGCTACAAAAGGAACGATGGCAACAAATATTCATGCCATGGTGTCCGGTTATGTGGAGCAAAATGCACAGAGCACTCTGGAGCAGTTCTAATCAAGAGTAAAGCAGATCATGGATTAAAAATAAAACAACATGGGTCCGTGACTCAAAGCTGCGTACATTTGGGCACAAGAGAACAGGGTGCTACGGAGGATTAATCCACAAACTAACACCAAATGGATCAGCTCCCTACTTCACGATCATGGCGATGACGCATAAAAAAACAGAGCTCTGGCATTTACTCGAACAACTAAAGGGCGCTCATGCAAAGAAATCCTAAACGATGAGAAGAGATGGCACTGGAGGCGGAAGGATTGCTGTGCTCACCATGAGGAGGTCGGCAACGTCAGAAGCAAACTCGACGAAAGGGATGGCGCACTTGGTGTCCGTCTTCGGCAGGTGGTGGCCATGGATTTTGATCGGACCATGAAAATCATGGCGGTGGGCGACGCTGTTCCTCATCGCGTCATCGGTGCTCTCGATCCATCCTCATCGCGCCGTTGGTCGGAGTGCTCGGGGGAAGCAGATAATGCGAGAATCAATTGTGGCGGCTTCTTATTCAGGTTGAGGGCCATAGTTCAGAAAAAAAGAGATCTTAGCTGGAGTTTCTAAAATGACTAGAGATTTGACAAAATTAACTAACACAATTTTCCATCTATACACCTCTTAATTTCCTAAAGTCAGCGTATATTGTAGGACTATAGTATGGTTTTCTAAAGTTGAAAAAATGTTTTGTATCAAAAGTGGTCTAAATCTCTGCTACTTAAAAAGTCACAAAGAGATCGTCCAACTTGATTTTCGTTTTCGTCCTGCGAAGACCTCCACCATCCGAGTTCACGTCGAATTTGACTTGAGTTCGATTTGAATTCAAATGTCCGAGTTACTTTTTGTTTTAAGTAAGCCGAATCATTTATTTTTGTGAACGACACGTTATTGTGTCCAACTTGCCGCCCTATGACCTAGGTTCGAATCCCACTTCTGTAATGTTATATTTTCTTTTACCTGTCTACAGGCGCGGGGGGGGGGGGGGGGGGGGGGGGGGGGGGGGATGCGCTTAGAGGCTTGGACTATGTTCTGATATGATTATCCAACAATTTCTTTTTTATTTTCTTCACTTTCACATAAAATAATGGGAAAGGAAAATGTGTCAGCAACAACTAATTATAAAGGATTTACATCAAAATTAATTGTTGATATAGATCAAATGGTTTTTAAAAATTATTTTAAGTTAGTTATAATTTTGATGTATTAATTTCTACAGACGCATCACATAAAATAAAATAGTTTGTGCTGAAAATCTTTCTAATATAGACATTTTTTGATGAATTTGTGCTAGCTAAATGATTCACCCTTTCATTGAAGTAGTAGAGAAACGTTACTAGCAGTTGTAAGAATTATGACATAAATTATAATTAGGGTGCTACGTACTATGAGACTACGATTGCGTTGTTGGAATTGGTTTTATATTTTTCCTAATATTTATACTCTCCTTCTAAATATATATTAAATGAAAATATTTATGCCGATACGTGGTGGTAGTCATAGCACAGCTTTCATGCCCGTAGCAACCCACGGGCAAATTGCTAGTGATTATTATATAATCTTCTACTCCCTCCGTTTTTATTTATATGACGTCGTTGACTTTTTTGTTGAACTTTGACCAACAATATATGTGAAAATAATTATTTTCTTAACGTAAAATGTATATTGTTAGATCTATCATCAAAAGCACTTTAAGATTAACTTATACATTTAGCTATTTGCATAAATATTTATGAATAAGACGAATGGTCAAAGAAACGAAAAAAGTCAACAGTGTCATATAATTACAAACGGAGGAAGTAATTTTTATTTGAAATTAGTAATTTGCCCGTGCGTTGCTACGGGAAATGCGAGACTACATATGTCAAGGGAATTACGCATATCTACAGCATAAAAAGTTTGCACTAAAACCCCTTTGTAAAATGGGTGTAACAGGTCAACTTGTTTGGCCCACCATATATGACTCAACTAAGTAATGCCGTCTCAGCAAGATCGGAAAAAAGTAAATCTCTTCCACATATTTATACACTATACTTTTGATTCCTTATGTAAAATATCAAAATACTCAGTCAAACTGAACAATTTAAACCTGGATTTACTTCCACAAGTCACAACACTGAAATAGTGAAATACTCAAAATGAAGCATCAGACTATGCCGCCAACATCCGAGAAAATACTCAAAATGAAGCATCAGCAAGCTTGTTGTTTGGAACATCAAAGCATCAGGTTGGCCGCCAAATTTAACCTTAATTTAGTCCAGTAGTCATATAAATTTCAAGGTGAACAACTATGTTGTGTCGTCTGAATCAACTCAACCTCTCGAAGAAAGGTCATCAAGCATAATACTTTGATGATCGCAAATTCAAGTGACATTACTTTTAAGTTTAAAAAGGGGAAGCTAAAATGCCATAACTCAGGAGTCACGGAAACCCACACCTTGACAAAGATTGTTCCTGCAGGCATAATAAAAACACTCAAGGCCTTATTGCAACAACTAAAGTAAGCTCAATGCTTCTTATCTGGTTCCATCTGAGTACTAATTTGTTTGGTGGACCAAAAGGATGGCATTATCTTTGCTATGAAAAATAAAAGGAAAATGAGAAAAGGTTACATTTTTAAGGGCAGCAACCTTGACCCTCCTACTCTTTTCAGCACCCATATCTGCAATGAAAGCATACAAAATCAAATATATGTTAATTATATGCCTTTCATACTGAACAATTGAAACGCCAACAGAGTGCACTCGACATATATTACTTATTAAAATCCATTGTAAATTGTTGATCCACAAAAATAAAATACATCAGCAAGTAAAACTGTCAGGTCACAATGAATTTCTATAGCAGTAAGTAATGAACCTAGACTCAATTTCCAATAAAGTTCCATCAAGGTAGTAAATTATCCCTAGAACCTACACCTTACATATGTCCCAAATGAGAAATCTGTCAAATGCATTATCTAAAGCTTTGAACTGCCATCACTATAGAATTAACAAAACATTAGCTGCAATGTTACTTTGACGAGGAACTCATTGATTGTTTCAAACTTCTGCGAACCTTTGAAGTTAGTAGTCACGCTCCAACTAAGTCCATGCTTGCAAAATAAGAGAAGCAACCAAGAATAAAGTGACCACATGTTACAAATGCTAATGATACATAAAACAAAAGAATAAAAATCACAGTAGAGGTGCACTTTTGTTGAGCCACACGGTTACAGAAACAACAAACTGGGTCGAACTGAACACACAACATTTCAGCTGCCAGTTAGTGAAACTAATACAACAGCATATATGCTTTCACATTCCAAATGTAACAAAGAGTTAATCTTCTGAGTCTAAAGGCACTCATACTTTGTTTCCGATAAACGAATATTTTGTTAATAGTCAGTGTCCAAGAACCCAACCCATGCTTCTTACTCAAAATATATTCATGTCGAACGCAAATACACTGGCAGAAACTTTGGAATTGCAGGCACCTTACCTATTTCCCTAATTTCATTTACCTTGCTTTGCATAGTGCGCCCAGGCATTTGGTTGAGCACCTTGTAGGCACACCGAGGCAAGAAGCTGCTCCCTGCTCAGCCGCTTGTAAACACACGACTCTGATGTCTTCGACAGGACCAGCATCACCAGTGGAGCGGTCCCAATGCTTGCACAAGGATCCGATGAGGTAATACGTCTCGCGTCTCTGAACAACAAGCAGATGAAGATTTGGTCAGGCAAGCCGAGTATTCAGCCCTGGATAATATCCATCAAAGATCGAAGTTTCCCGTGGATCATCCTCCCTAATCCCTAATTCTGGTGGCCGCAACTGCCAATCTCAACCGATCTAAGACATCCAGATGGAATAGATGGACATAGGAACAAACCTAGCATAAGACAGGATCGCGCGACGCTACAAAATTGAAAGGAGTAAATATACTTTGGCGGTGGACGACGACGACCCTTGGTGGTCCGCTCACCGTCTCTACTGCGGCTCGACGCCGCCACAGCTGCTAACCATCGCCGCCTTGCCATTGCAGCCGCTGCCGCTCGCTGTCATCACCCCCCTCCTCGTAGAGCCGCATCTCCTCATCGGTGCGGCCATTGAGCGTGCCGAGTAGCGCGAGGAGAAGGCGGAGGTCGGCAGCTTGGGCAGGGTTGCCGCCACCCTTGGCGTGTATGGGATTGGGGCTGGGCGCATCCGGATCGAAGAGGTAAGCGGTCTGTGGAGACAAGCCGAGTTCGTAGCAGAGTCGGTCTCTTCGTGGATCGGAGCATTGGTATTTGCAGACGATAAACGATTCTTCTCAGGGTTCGGCCTGGCTCCTACCTACCAGAGCGGCGATGGCTGCGGATCGCCCCGGGACGGCGCGGAGAGCCAAGGGCGCCAGGGGAAAAAAAAAAAAGAAGTCAGCCTGATTGCGGTTGCTGTGAATCGAAGCAAGCACCAGTTGAGTGGCAGCCTAACGTCTTCACCACTGAGCCAAACTATAACAAATTAACAAAGTCGCTTCAAGACGTATAAGATATCTACTTTTAATCCGACCTGAACTCAAATTTGATTTCGCTTTCATGTAATAAAAGAATAAAAATTGTCAAATAACGGCCACCCTCCAGCAGCCAGCTCCAGAACTTGGGAAGTCTGGAGTCCGCGCGTCTTTCCGTTCCTCCCGCCTTTGCCGATCTGCCTGTGCCGGGTCCGATGGCCGGCGGATGCCCCCTCCTCCTTCGGATCCTCCGCCTCGCCGTCGCCGTCGCCGCGTGTGCCTGCTTCTCAGCACCCGTCTCCGGCATCCGGTGAGATCCGCTCTTTTCTGTTGTTTCAAGGACCCAAATCCTTATTCCAGACCAGTAGCAATTCACTTGGCAACAGATTAGGCGTCCTTTTATATTCCAGTGCTGTGTATCTTGCGAGGTAACAAATGTAGAGCTATTTCCGACAATGTTATTCTGGCTGGTTGGATCCTTTCTCATCGAGATGTTTGATTGGGCTGTGATGCTGCAAATAAAAATTCCATCGGACTAGCATAAGGGCAGGTTGGATTGGATGAGGGAACAGACGAGGAGGGATAGATGAGAAGGCACTTGGGGAGTAAGGGGTGTGAATGAGATGCACAAACAGGGGGAAGGGATTAACATAGATTCTTCAGGACATTGGTGTGCTCCCTTTCTATGATCTGTCAGTTCCAAATAACGCTTGCAGGCCTTGCACTGTGAGTATGACAAACTTTACTCTTGGCGTAAATTAGGAAGCTGTATCTACTTTTGTGTTTAAAGGAAACAATTATGGCAGCGTTCCATAAGGCAGCGTGGGTACTAACGCTGCACCATTCTAGTATTAGGATATACTTCACTAATGAAACACCTAGTGTTGTGCAGGAAGGACGTTGGCCTTATTTCACCCATGATGTGCAGAAGCACTGTCCAGGGTCGGCATCTGATATCTGATGATAATGGTAATACACATGCTCCTGGTTGTCATGCTTAGATAGTTTTCTGTCTATGCTGCACAATTTTTCAAACTTTACTAAACTAATAAAACACTTCCATCTGTAGGTTATGTATGTCCTGCACTTGCATTCGATCCATGGTCTCATTGCTGCCCGATAACAGGGGCCCGCTTTTCCTGTCAGTGAGTTTCTTCTCTTTTACTGCTCCATATTGTGTGCAACACTAGTCACAATTATGTAAGCCTGAAAACCTTATAGATTTCTTCATGACATTTTCCAGGGGCTGCAAACTTGATTCACAGTGCTGCAACTCATATGAATATTGTGTTTCTTGCTGTTTGAATCCTTCTAAGGTATTCACTAACCAGTAGTACTGTGTTTGGAACATAAGTTGACATTTGCACTCGCCCTTTTGACAGACCAAGAAAGAAGATGTGCTGAAGCTGAAGGTAGCGAAGCCACTTACTGCTGGTAAGATGCTTGCGCCTATTAATCAGTGAACTTAGAATATGTTGAAATTAATTTAAAGTTAGTTTTCCTCCAGGAACATACATGAGTGTCTTCGATTTCTGCGTGGGAAGATGCCGCCATGGTTCCACAAGTGTGGTACGGCTTTTCTTGTTACCCTTGAAGTGCCAATACACTCGTAGTCTAGCGCATGCTTTTCTTGTCAGACCTTAAACTACGACCTGTGGCATTATCTTTTTTTTTTAAAAAAAAATGTTATAGCACAAGTACTTGTCCCAGTGGTTCTGATAAAAAACATTTTCCCAGTTTCTCTAAATTGAAGTTGCTCATTGAATTTACCAGGTTCATGAAAATGCCTACGCTAGTGACTTCCATCACTGTTTTTCGGTGCGACAAAATTCAACGGGTATGACAAACTGTGAACTGTATTTCTTGACTATATTACCACTCATCAGTTGTAGCATGTTTTCAGATCATTATTTCTAGAACTGAAATATTCTTGTAATTTTATTACCCCCACCCCCTTTGGATTCGATTTCATGTGTTTTGATTATCGAAATGTTACTACTCATCAGTTGTACTTAATATTTTACATTTGCATGTCTCCACTACGAGAGGCCTTCTCTACTTTGCCTGCTTCCAGATTTCAAATATGCTTTGTTTGGCATGTAGATACATGACTACAAGCTACAAGGAGTTATGGTCTGGGTAGGCACAACTTGCTTTGGAAACGGGATTGGCTTATAAGCATCACCTGGCCTCTTCTACCATGTAGCAGCACTAGGCATACTTAATATATACCCCCTCCGTTTCATAATAAGTGTCATTCTAGCCTTGGACACGGGAATTAAGAAGAGGTGAAAAAGTAGAGAGCGCGCTGAAAATGATGAGGAGTGAAGGAGGAGAGAGATAGAGAGAGACCTGCATCGGGAAGTGAGAATGACACTTATTCTGGAAAAACTAGGTGGTGCTAGAATGACACTTAAAATGGAACGGAGGGAGTATGTAAGCAATGCTTCCAAAGGGGATCATTGGCTGGGTGGTGACATTGATAGTCGTCTATCAATGTTTGTTGCCTTCATAAATAGACGTTCTTAGAACCTTTTTAATGATAAGTGCTCCTTAATCATCAATAAAATATGTACGAAAATCCAGAATAAATATCATGTGTAATTCCAACCACATGGGGGTAATGCTGATATGGAGGGTGGGTTAGGTAGCTAAATGCACAATTGACGGGATAATGGCATGGTCCATGGGGATTCACCCGGAGGTAGTAAACTTTGGATTTTTTAACGCAAGAATAGGAGCCTCAGTGGTGCGGTAGCTTGTGCCTGAGTTTCAATGATACACAGCTCTTCTGTGTATTCGAGAAAAAAAAAGTTATATGTATGAAGGAGTGATTTTAATTTTCTGTATGAATATTCTGCAGCATCAGGTGAATCTAATTCTGTAAGGTTTTTGGGCATTAATATCATTGTGGGAAGGTATGGCCTGTCTACTTTCAACACCATCTCTGCTAAGTTAATGAAGCCTCTGGGAGTTTCTTTTTGAAATCTTGTTTGAAATTTAGGCCAGGGGAATCCTGCAGCTTGGTTTGCAAAGCAAGAGGGCAGTCATGTGTCCCAAGCAGGCTTTCTGCGCTGAACAAATGTGAGATGTAAGTTCAATTACACATGTTTGGATTACATTTCATGGTTGCTGTTTAATCGCTTACCTAAGTAAACACCTATTTGGTTCTGCGTAAGCACCGCCAATAGTATTGTAAATATTTGGGCATATTCATTGTGGATCTCATCTGGGACTTGTGTACCCCTTGTTATGTTATCATTAGTAGCTTTTTTATGTGCAGAAGGATTTGTTCATGTTTATAATTCTGTGTGTTAGACCGCCTAACAGTTTATTTTGTCTGGATTTTATTTATCACTATGAAACTAATCCATCATCACCTTTGCTTGATTATCAACATAAAAGTTCATGTCCCACCACCATCATCATCCCAAGGACACTTTTTTTTCCCTTTTTCATAGAGCCGATACAACTGCAGAAATGTTGATGCTTTCATTCATTTTAGCTGTTCATATATTTATGCAGAAGAACATTTGCTTAACCTTTATTGTTCAACACAGTTTGCAGAAATATATGAGATGCAAAAGCGGTTGCTTTCGCAGCCTTGGACCAGATCAGCCTGCAGAAGTAGTTGATGAAGCTCCAACTAGTTTGGTATGACAATACTTTTATTTCAATTTACTGTCTTTTTTTATTGTTAGACCATTATTTATCTGTTTTCTTTATTTAGCTCTTTCATCAAATACAGAATTAAATTGTTCTATCTATCTATATATAAGGTTTTTACTGCTAAGGTATATTGAATAGGACATATTTTGTGTACTCATCCTGTTACGCGGCTTATGCCAAGGCTTACTTACTCTAAACTGCCCTTCACTCTGCGGAGCAAATGCCACTTTCTTGGGAAAAATGTCCCTAGCATTTAATAAAGAATAGTTTCAGCCAGCAAAGGTGACATATCACTCAACTGAAGGGCATTCTGCAAAAGTTGTATGTCTGCATATGTATAGTTTTGTTAGTTGACAAACTTCTATGTTCGTTGTTTGTCGTCTAGCAGTAGACCCTGCCTGGCCAGATCCATTATCTTGTCAACCCATTACTTACTATCTCCTTGGACACCTCTACCTAGATTCAGCTTGATATCAACATACTTTTTGATAAGCCAAGACTGGTTCTGCGTACAAACATCAGGTGTTTGGTTTGACGGATTAATCCATCTTAAAATTTGAATGGTCCATCACGGGTTCATTCCATGAATTTTGATGGGAGGATACCATCCCTCTTGTTTAAACTGCACATGTGCTTGTTAGGACTGAGGTGGTGATGGATCAACCCATTTCATTCTGTAAGTCAAACAATTTGGTTAAGAGTGCCATGGTACTGTGGTGGATCACTCATTCCTTATGCCAAGAACCCTAATAATTATTCACTTGGACAATGAAGGAATTAAGGCAGCACCACAAACATTTACTATATAGCATATCAAATGGAGTTTGGACGCAAGGTTGCAGGAGTGCAGGTGAGTCAAATGAAGGGATTGGTGCAGCAGGATGAAATTTCCACTTCTTTTGAAAAAAAAAAAAAGAAGTTTATAACCGCATCATCACTTCCCAAAGGCACCTAAATCATGTTCTTCTTTTTATCAGATACCTTCTGGAATGAGTCTTCCAACTTGCTATCCTTATTGTATTTTTCACAAACAAGAGCTCGTGATATCCCTGCAGTTCAAATTAGAACCTTGATTTCTAACTTCGTATATATGCTTTTCCCTTTTTGTAAAATGGTCAAGAGTTTCCAGTGAACTACATACTCATGATGCCGCACCCTTCACCCTGTAGTTAAGCTCTCAGGGCCTGTTTAGATGCTGCCTGGCGCAAGCTGCCTGTGCCAGGCAGCATTTTGAGGAAGCCAAGCAAACAGGCCCAATGCGATATGAGGGAATGCCTGTGCTGCCTATTTGACTTGAATTTTTTCAGTTATGCAGTGGTGTTATACAGTATTTTTTTTCTTTGTGGCAAGGGTGTTATGCAGTTATCTATATTGATGATGTTGTAGATTAAGATAATTACAGCTACGGTTGCAGTTGAAACATGGATTTGATTTTGTTTTGGCTTCTATTTCAGAATCCAGGAGCATGCTTGTACATGCAGATGGATGAGCGGCTCACATGTGATGGTTCACATCAACATACCCGGAGGCTCTGTCCATGTGCATGAGATGGGGAAAAAAATGTGAACTCATAAGAGAGGTAGTTCTCCCTGAAAAACTTTATCAGACTTTAGAGACTCATTTAATTGCCAAGATATCAACAAACTTCGTTCTCACGTCAGTCACAATAACAGGAAACAAGTGGGTGTGATAAGCTGAAAACCAATGGTTCTCCATCCCCCAATGATGAACAACCTTTCTACCTGCTGGGGTATCTCAACACAAGCATCCAATTCTGCACTGATTTTGGGGCTGGGTCATGGATGCAAAAGGGAAGTACTTGTGAATCTTCGCATTGTAGTTGCTAAAGCATTCCATATCGAATGAGAATGCACGCTACGTCGGTAGTGCATTGCCCATCTACATGCCATTTAGTGCGAGCTGCATTTCATCCAGACTTGCCACATAGTTTATATTTGTGGCTGTCCTGCACAGGCTATTTTACTTGCAAACACCTCAACCAGTTATATTCATAAAATATTCTGCAACATTCTATGCATGTTTAAGACGATTCCAAACAGAAGTACAGATACATCATCTTTTAAATCAATTGCACCATGACATCATATCTGCATCACAAATTCTCAGATGCCTTTTGCTATCCTCAAAAGGAGTAGTTGGGCTTGAAATCTTTCATAAATTTTGGTCGCTCCCTACCTTTGCTATCATCTTTACTCTGACCAGAGGTAGTAGCTGTAACACTCTCCTCTGTTGGTTCCTCTTCTTGGCCCTCCTCAAAGGCTGGGTGCATGAATATGTTTCCCAAGAGCTGTGTCCCCCTGAGTGCATTGGTGAGAGGCAGGTGGCCTTCTGGGGTGTCATCCTTCATCTCCCAGACGAACTCATCGGGGAAGGCCCTGTAATTGTATTGCTCTATTTCAGTGTCCAGCTTCTTCATCCAGCCTACCTTGATGAAAAATCGAGTGAAGTCACGTCGTGCCTTCTCCCACAGCCGCTTCTGGACACTGTACCCAAACTTGCCGTTGCTGTGCTCCCTCCAGAGCTCATCAATGGCGCGGAGGTCCTCTGCCGAGATGAACTGGACCTCAGAGAAGAAGACATACCCCCGACGCCGTGCAGACTCACCAGCAAGATCAATGAGGAGTGCCCTGGTGGTCTCGTCGGCCTGACGGTAATCTCCTGCTGCTAGTTGGCGACTGAGGAGGTCTAGGGTGGGGGAAGGCGGTTTGTCTGCTGCGGCTGGGGTGACTGGAGTTGGAGTTGATGAGTTGGGTGTTGAGGTTGTGGTCACTGAGGGGGAGGTGTTTGAGAAGAGTCTGAAGGAAATGTTGCTGCTGCTGTTGGTGGTGAGCTTGAGTAAATTAGAAGGGGAGCTGTCATGGTTGCTTGTATTGGCGAAATAATGGTGTTGGGAAGAAGGAAGGATTGGAGAGAAGCTTTTGCCATGGATGGCAGGAGGGCGGGTTTCAGAATTGAGGGGAGAAAGAAGAAAGGGAAGGAGATGATGATAAAGGAGTGGCTGGAGTTTTGTCAGAGGCTTGTGTGTACCTGCTGCACCTGGCTTGTGGTGGTGTGGAGACTTGGGAATGTGTTGCCTGTGTGACCTTGTGATCTGCTAAGGGTTGTGAAAGATATCGGTTGTGTTTTTGTAGGGGTGCATCTGGGAGAGAATACAAAGGAGGGCTGTGATTGGTGGGTTTTGGGTGAGATGAGGATAGTGGCTATTACAAATAACTGAACAAAGATATGCCAAGGCGGGTGGGGTGAAGGCGGATGGGGTGAGGTAGGCCGGGTCCATACAACACATTTTAGAATATTCTACTTCTGCTCTCCGGAATTGAATCCTTTTTTTTTTTTGCAAGGCTGGAATTGAATCCTTGATAGCCGAATATTCCATTTTCAATTCTAACCTTGATATTTCATCAAGTGTTTGTTGAATATGAATTAAAAATTTCAGTAATTCAGTCTACATGATTTTTTGTTAGGAGCTAAGGTTCACCTGCAAATTCTCCCTTCAAGATTTTCACATCAAAGTGACCAGACCAATGGTCATGCACTGATTAGTCATTGCTTTCCTATTTGAAGAGCTGTTATCAGGAGGTCTAGTTTTTTCTTTTCTTTTTGCTAGTTTTAAAAAAAATCAGGAGGTCTAGTTTTTTCTTTTCTTTTTGCTAGTTTTAAAAAAAAATTGTATGGACGTGCGGCTCTCCTTTTTTCTAATTCC
Organism: Eragrostis curvula; assembly: GCA_007726485.1. Classification (NCBI taxonomy): domain Eukaryota; kingdom Viridiplantae; phylum Streptophyta; class Magnoliopsida; order Poales; family Poaceae; genus Eragrostis; species Eragrostis curvula. The sequence continues at coordinate 6,594 of RWGY01000318.1, read as the reverse complement.
TTAAAAATTGTGATATATTAGTATCCTTTTCTACTCCTTTTTGGTCATTTGTAGGAGACATCGCCCAGTATATTCTTAGTAAACTTTAAGGGGGCCTTTGGAATGCAGGATTTTTTCCCGTTCCTGTGTTTTTCCTGTGAACAGTCAACTGATTCCTGTGAAATTCCTGTACAATTTCTGTGAAAATCCTGCGTTCCAAAGGAGGCCTAAATTGGCTAAGGAATGCATCTATCCTTCTGCATTAAATCGCTTTTATCTGTAGTCTCATCTCATTGATGACAACGGAGAACAGACTGCCAAACTGCGTTCCTGATTTGTCACATTCCAAGTTCGATTAGTTGCAAGGTTACATTTATAATTAGTAAGGGTCTATGGACCTGGCCCATGCAGATCAGCATGTATCTAGAGACGGCCGAGTTTGGGCGCTCTGGACTGAAGGTTTGTTTGTCTGATTATCATTTAGGCCACGTATGGTATCTCGCTCCAACCAATGAACCAAACAAATAAAAAAATATATGAATTCGTCTTGGTGTTTGTCAGGCCACAGATGCGTCGGTGATAGTTTGTGAATATAAATTGTGATCGTCTTTGTTTGAATTAGGACATATAAGAATCTTTGCAATCCATAACAAATCCAAGTAGCGCCATCGTTCAAAAAATAAGTCCATACGGTGGGATCTTGGCTTTTGAGACGTGAGTCGTACTTTGCGGGCTGACGCACGGGGCATATTATTGGGATTTGTGGAGCACATCGTGCCATATCGCTGTTGCTCTCTCCCACACTTGGCTTGTGGACCCACCTGGCTTGTACTTTGGGATTTGTGGAGCACATCGTGCCATATCGCTGTTGCTCTCTCCCACACTTGGCTTGTGGACCCACCTGGCTTGTACTTTGCCGTTGGCAACACGTGACCCCAACTGACAACTCAGCCAAACAATAGGGCCGGGCCCTATAGTTTTGGGGATTTGCTACGGCACTGATACTCTACAGCTCGGGAGGCCCGGGAGTATACATGGCCAAATAGACGGCACGGCCCGGCACGGTCCGAGCCCATCTGTCATCGGGCCGGCACGGTCCGTCTGTTAGGTGGGCCGTGCCGTGCCAGCCTAGGAAGGGTTCAGCCCACGGCACGGCCCGACTTGTGCTAATCGTGTCGGGCCGGTCTGTTAGGCACGATGGACCTTGCTACAGTGTTGGCCCATCAAAGCTATGTAGCTGCATTTTAATGTAAAAATGGTGCAAAATAGTGAGGAGTGGAGATTTAAACCTTAGACCTCAAGGGTATAAGGCAAATGACTTGCCATCAAACTATAACACCTTAGTTGTATAACTAAAAATAAAAATATAGTTAATATTTTTTTGGACGGGCCGTGTCGTGCCGCCCACTGAGCTGAAGCCTCGGCCCAAGCACGGCCCGCTGCTTCGTGCCGTGCCGTGCCGGCCTGAACTTTCATGGGCCGTGCCTGGGCCGGGCCAAAATGATCGTGCTTCGTGCCCTCCCATTTTGGCCCGCCCGTTTGGCCATCTATACCCGGGAGAGCAACGGATGGAGCGGATTTTTCTTTGTTGAAACTTGGAAGCATCCAGTTCGGGCTCCCCCAAAAAAAACAACCTTGAAAGCATAGTTGTTATTCCATCTTTGGCTATCTGTGTCTTTATGTTGATGTATTAATGTTTATAAAAATGCAACTTCAAAAACACGTCCAGAAGTTTTTTTTTCCATTGTTGGCTTGTGGAAAATTTTCGTACAAACAACAATTTGTTGCAACTGTGCAAACAATAGATTAGAGACACACAATCCTGATCTTATGACACGGAAGTGGGCGAGCATGCCGACTACGTGAAGTCATCGATCGGGTGCAGAAGATCGAGAAGCACATGAACAAATACTTGAACATGCAGGTCAAACCGCCAAGCTAATCATCATCCTCCAAATGATACTGGCCCGCCCTAGGCCGAGCTTTGTTTCGTTGGCATAATACTGGCCGCACAGTTGGATGTCTACATATGCTTAAGTGTGAGAAGCTGTGATTGAGAAACCTTCACTGATGATATCTCAAATCTCTGACACTGACTTCTAATTGTTGATGCTAAAGATACAAAATATTTTCTCAAAACTACAGAACGAAAGGGCCTACACCTATTTTTTTCATGGGACACCTTTTTTGAACGTAAGAGCATCTCCAAGAGAGCCTTATAAATTTCTCTTAAATTTAATTATTAGGATTTTAGACAAAAAAACCATCTTCAATAGGGTCCTAAAACAACCCTTAACTTTTCTATAGCCCCTAAACTCCCTTCATTTGTAACTACAAATATGGGAATAATTGGGGTCCCTATTTCTTCTATTTCCACTACAATTAATGTTTTTGTGGACCCAAATGCTGATGTGGCCCAATTAAATTTATTTTGATCCACTTTTAGGGAGGAACTGTTAGAGAAGGAAGGACAAATTGCCCCTCATAATTTTTTGATTGCTCTTAAAATAAGTTTATGAAACTAATTTTATGGGGTTCTCTTCTAGATACTCTAACTACAGCAAGAAAGGCCCCTACTGTGTGATTTTATTGCATATAAAAGGGAAAACAACTGTACAGAAGCGCCAATAGCGCAAAGAAACAGAAAACAAAAACCCGACCAAAAACTGTACAATAGTCAGTTAAAGCAAAAAGACCTAGAAGACACGTTTTCTCCTGCCCTCCTTAATAACATCTTGTCTTCTCTGCTTCTCCTTCTGCAGATCTGCAGCAGAGCCACCCGGTGAAATGGCTCCCTGCTCTGCAGTCCATACTTCTAAAAGTTAACAAAGGACCACAATTTCTCTATCTTCAATACCCCACGTAAAATAAGTAAAACAAATCTGAAACTGAACTCTTGTTTTAATTAAAAATGCAGAATTTGTGTTATCAGTCATCATAGCCTTGGCACTGATAAAAAATCGCAGAACACAACATCAAGCGTAAGATATATCTTAGAACATATGACCTTACTCCTTACCAACCAAGTTGGAAAGAAAAACAGTGAGTCAAATTGTTCCTTCTAGAGCTGCACTCTTTCTGTTGAACTATAATTTCTGAGACTTTTCTACTTGACACTGTTACCGTTGGAAATCCAAGGGTCAGTAAGGAGATCGTAATCAAAGCTTAGGACGACTTGACTTTGCTACAAGTCAGGTCTGCAAGAGGCACAATTAGAGGGCTGATAGTATGATGCCTTTGTTGGATCGCCCCAGCTTCCGTCTGATTTTACCTTTTCCTTTCTCCCCTTCTGCACATACCCACACCACCAAAAGGAACACCCACATATACTGAGAAATAAAGGTTCATCAATCATGGCGGGTGCGCTGGTAAGTGCTTCAACAGGAGTGATGGAATCCCTCCTCTGCAAGCTCTCTTCCGTGCTGGAAAAAGGGTACCGCAGGAATAAAAGGGTCGAGAAGGACATCCTGTTCCTACGAAATGAGCTGGGCAGCATGAATGCTGTGATGAAGAAACAAGTGATGTCGAAGAATCCTGACTTGCAAGTGAAGGCCTGGATGAAGGAGCTGCGGGAGCTGGCTTACGACATCGAGGACGTCATCGATGCCTTTATGCTTCAGGTTGAAGAGAAATCAGATCAGCCTACAGGCATCATGGGGTTTATTAGCAGCAGCATCTCGAAGCTGAGGGAGTTTGTCTCAAGCAGCACGATTGCTCAAGAGATTGAAGAACTCAAGCACCAAGTTCTCGAGGCAAGCGACCGGAGAAAAAGGTATAAGCTTGATGAGTACACATCAATGGATACTGTTGAAGCCATAGACCCACGTCTGACCGCACTATATGCTGAGATGGGCGCACTCGTTGGTGTTGATGGCCCGAGGAACAAAATTATCAAGTTGCTCACTGAGGGTGATTTAGAAGGTGAATTTGGAAAGCAACTTATTAAACTGGTGTCCATTGTGGGCTTTGGGTGGTATGGGCAAGACCACTCTCGCAAACCAGGTGTATCAGAAATTAAGGGACTATTTGACTGCACCTGTTTTGTTTTTGTTTCTCAAAGACCAAACATGAAGAAGATTCTGGTGGATCTACTCTCTGCACTTGGTTCTGCTAGCAACATGTGGGAAGATGAGATTCAACTCATCAACCGAATCAGAGACTTTCTTCATGACAAGAGGTGAGTCACAAATAAAATAACATGAGTTTACAGTAATGAGTATTCTAAGTTAAATCTTAGTTTCAATCCCCGACTCTTCAAGAATGTCTACTCCTAAGAACTTATTAGCTTTTCTTTCAATTTTGTGTTTATTATCCACCAGGTTTTTAATCGTTATTGATGATATCTGGAGCATATCAGCTTGGGAGATCTTGAAGTGCGCATTGCCAGAGAATTGTTTTGGTAGTTGCATAATTACAACTACACGCATTCTAGACGTAGCCACATCATGTTGCTCTAGTTTCAACGGCAATATTTACCGTATCGAGCCATTAAATGATAAGAATGCAAGAAAGCTGTTTTGTAAAAGAATTTTCACACTGACAGCTGCCCCACACATTTGGAAGGACTTTCCAAAGCAATTTTAAGGAAATGTGGCGGTTTGCCATTGGCCATACTTCACATTGCTAGTTTATTGGCTACTAAATCGGACACAAAGGATGAGTGGGAGTTGGTTCTAAACTCTATTGGTTCTGCACTTGAAAACAGCCATACTTTGCAAGGAACGAAAAAAGATTTTGCTGCTAAGCTTCTATGATCTTCCGCCACATTTGAAGACTTGTTTGTTATATCTAAGTATATATCCAGAGGATTATAAGATTGCAACAAAAGGCTTGATAATGAGGTTGATAGCTGAAGGTTTTATTGCTGAAGAGAGGGGTAAAAGGTTGGACCAAGTCGCACAAAGCTACATTAATGATCTTATCAATAGGAGTATGGTTTTACCCGTAGACATTGGTTACGATGGCCATGTACAGAGTTTTCAGGTCCACGACTTGGTATTAAACATCATCCAATCTATGTCAGCTGAAGAAAATTTCGTAACCATAATAGATGGACAGCAGAGCAGCTCTTTGCCAAAAAAGATACGCCGACTGTCCCTACATATCAATGATTCAGAAGATGCATTGATGGGAACAACAATAGCAAACCAAAACTATGTTCGCTCACTTACAATCTTTGGGTTTACTAAGAAAGTACCGAGTTTTTCACACTTCCATGCTCTGCGCGTGTTGCACTTAGGATATTGCGAATGGCTGGAGAACCACCACATTGAATGTGTTTGCAATATGCTTCAGTTGAGATATTGGTTATTCATTCAAATTTGATTAGTGAACTTCCTGAAGAAATTGGAAATTTACAACACTTAGTGATGCTGAATGTGAAATTTTGTTCCATACAAGTACTTCCAGAGGCTGTGCCAAACTGAGGAAACTAGTCTGGCTGTATGTGAGCGGAGTGAAACTACCAGTAAGGATTGGAAATATGCAGTGTCTGGAGGAATTGTCATATATTCGCATCTCAAGCAACTGTATAAAATTTGCTGAAGAGCTTGGTTTGCTGAGAAAATTGAGACATCTTGGAATAACTGTGGAAGACCCTTGTGAGATGGAAGATCATGGGAGGAGATACAGAGAAGCTCTGCTTTCTTCTATATATCAGTTGGGCAGGCACAACCTTCAATCATTGTCATTTGATTACAGAGGTCATGAAGATTTTATTCTAGATTCATCGATGGGTTCATGCTTCGCAGCAGAACACCTTCAACAGCTTGTCATTCAAAAGCCTCTTTCTAGGATTCCAACATGGATGAGCTCGCTTGTCAATCTCATACACCTCGACCTGAACATCTCGAGAATGGATGCAGATGAATTAACATACTCAAACACATAGCAACTCTAGTATTCCTCCGCCTGGTCTTTACAGGAAATGTCAACAGTACTAGGATAGTTATTGAGGATCGAGGATTTGAATACTTGAAGGAGTTCCATGTTATGTGTTTCATTTCCGGTATGTGGCTGAGGTTTGCACCTGGAGCTATGCCAAAGCTGCAGAGGTATCATCTTACTTTAAAGCTACAGGAAGCAAAGTCCACGTGTGATGATTTTGACTTGGGTCTCAAGCATCTTGAAAGCCTCCAGCATGTCAGTGTGGCAATAGTTCCTGTGAGTGCAACCAATATGGAGGCAACGGTAGTTGCGGAGGCAGCCATCAGGAAAGAAACCAGTATTCATCCCAACCAACCAATAGTTGAAATTGGAACATGGCAGTAGGATTGTGAGACGAGTGGCTAGAAACAGACATAAGGCTGACATGACCCGCTTGTGTTGCCGGCAGGGAGATGAATAGCATTTCAGTAGGTAATTACATAATTGTATACAGAATGCCAAGCTTCATTATAACGTCTTTTATTCAGTTCAAAATATATGGCTGCTTCCACGTAGTCTGATGTTACTCTCATTTTTGCTTTACAAATTCCTGCTCTCATAGTTTACAAGTAAATGACCACAACACAACTACTCTCCTTTTTTTTTTGCTCTAAGACGTTAACAAAATCAGAACCATAGCCATTTCATTCTAACTTTTCATGCACTTCTCTTTGTGCCCACACGGAATAC